>VZTR01011732.1:303149-325621 GCA_013400775.1 Chaetops frenatus
AAAGAAATAAACCTTTTTTCAAAAGAAACAAAAAAAAAAAAAAAAAAAAAAAAAAACACCCTCCCAAATATTAGTGCAAATATATTTTTGAGCAAAACCCATATAATGCCTACTGAGAAAATTAGAACAGTTTATTTCACTATAATTGTGACTCAGGAGCACAGGGAGAGAAACTATAAAAACTTTGGACTAGAGCAATATTTCTTCTCTTAAAAAGCTCAAATACAGATTTTCCAACCGGTGTTGAAGAGGATTTGGTGGAGTTTGGTTCAGTTTGGTGGGTTGGATTTCAAAGCGTGTACTGATGTAGCTTTTGGAGAAATACCACAGCTCAAAGAGTGAAAAGTGCTTAGCCAAAGATAAACGTTACTTGTAGTGTTTGAACAAATTTCCTGAAGCAGAGGCACCTCAGACTTCACCACTCACCATGTGCCGGCTCTGCTCTCTGTGGGAGAGGCTGAGGACCTGAAACGGCCGAGCAAGGAACACAATCAAGCAATTAACGCCGCTCAGAAGTGGAATTACTTTGTTTGTAAGGCAGAGAACACAGAGCAGTGATAAATTATTGCTTTAACATTGTAACAGCAGCTGCTGCACACAGCCTGTGGGGCTCAGATCTGGCCTTTGATCTACACATCACTCACCTTGAAAAGAACAAGGTAATCCAGATACCTGTAGGACTCTCAAAGTATCACTGCTTATGTTTTTTTTTTTTTTTTTTGGAGTTGCCTTGTTTTGCTTTGACAAGTAGTGAGGAAAGAATAAGGCAGAAAATGTCCATCGTAGGAGGAAGTGCAAGCTGATAGATTTGTGTTTTCCACTGTTTCTGTTCGCCACGGATAAACACATAAAAATATTCTTACATGTAAGTCATGGCTGAATGAGGAAAGAAAACAGTTAAGGATGATAGAAAGTAACTTCTGTCACTGATATATATGAGAGAGTCTTTCTCAGCTGTTTAATTTTAGAATAATTTCTGTATGGTTAAGAAGCCACCAAATTCTGTGGTGTCAGAAGTGTCACTTCTTCAGTGCAGAAGGTCATGTCATTCAGTAAAGTATCCTGGGAGAGCCTCTGAATTAAGAGTTTAGTCTTCTACTACCTGTAACTCATTAAAAACTGATTTTAAAGTCTCAAGGTTTCAAAGCCACCAACAGCAGAAAATAGAAGTTTGGAGAGTGCATAGGAATGGTGCAGCCCTGAGGGGCTTGTGTTCCTGCTTCTGAAAAATCACTTGATCACTGTTCATGCCTAAAGTGAAAACTATGAAAAAACTTTGCAAAATTAAGCCGTAAAGAATGTTTCTCCAAAGATATTATGAAAAGCTTCAAAACAAACAAACAAAAAAAGGTTTAATTGTGTGCCTTTAGAACCTGAATCTGCATATTCAAAAGAAACAATATGAAAGAGAGGCGAATGATTTTTTTTTTTTTAAGATATTCATACACACACACACACACACAAAAGTTACTTGGCTTTCAGACTCATCCCTACTACAGTATGAAATGCCTTTGGCAGTGAACTGAAGGCACAAGAGACAATACAGGGTGTAACTGTCATCATCAATGTCTTATAACACCAGTGGCCAGAACAAAATGCCTTTGAAGGCTGCAGTGAGTGACAAGACACTTTAAGAAAAGATAGGAAAATCAAAGGGCATTGTCATTGAGTAAATCAAACTTTGTTTTGGTCGTCTGCAAGGTCAAGATATTTGCATTATATTAAGGGTTCATTAGCACAGACAAGCATTAGCTGATTTTTTTGTGTTTTGAAGGTCTAAAATAATAAAGTTCCACAGAAGAGAAGAATGCTGGCTTGCCAAGGGATCTCAGCATAATCTATGCCCTGATCTCTTTGTTGCAATGGAAACACTGCATATTGAGTAGCTAAAGTAATAAAACAAAATCCTAGTAATAGAAAACTTACTAAACAAAATTGCAGCCCCAGACACTTTATTACTTTTAATATAAATTGCATATCAAATGTGTAATTATTTAAGCACTTACTTTTTTTACTATAGATATTGATTTTTCCTTTTTTTAGATATTGATATTTTTATAACCACTTTATGCAAAGTTTGGAAAAAGAAGTATGATTGTATGACCAAAGGTGTGCTCTAAAAGAATTTACTTCTCTTGTTTGCTCTAAGACACTGCAGAGTAGATAACATTCACAGAGGCATAAGAACAAGAGCTGTAAATGACAAATGGGTCAAAATTCACACTCATCGGTTTACTGAATAAGCTTCAACACCTTAGTCATAAAGAGGGGAAAAATTGTAAACTGATTTAATTCATCATCTTATATTCACTCTGGTACCCATGTGCCATCAATCACAATTTATTAAAAATCACGAAAACACATGACATTATGAACATGTCTTTCAGCAGGGTAGGAAGCATCACGATTGCAAATGACTCATGCACAAATCTAAGCCCCAGCTTGAGAACACTGAATACCTAACAAGTCTAATTACTAGACAAAGATCCAATCCTGCATTCCTGCACCTTCTCAGCTGCAGAGTACACCCGGAGCCAATCTGTGGCACGTAACACTTCTGCCAACACAGAAATCATGTATCTCACAGCCCCGGTGCTTGGGAGCACTGATAGTCCTTATGACAAGATTTTAATGAAATAATGCTATGCCTGTCACTGGAATTGAGAAGAAGAATACATTAGACTGACTCGTATAGAATCATCCTGCCAAAGTCTGCAGCCCAGAGCCGGGGGTGGAAAGATGTAAAAGGCAGGCAGTGTCATGTGCTCATTTGTGGCCTCGGCGCGGAGGCAGCGAGAGTCTCTGCAACCGGCACCAATGTTCCACCAAACGGAATTAAAAACACTGGGGTGTGAATGAGTTCGGTGTCAAAATATCAAATGATTGCCCACAAATACATACCCTGAAAAGAAACTGTTTTCTTCCTATTTATTTCTACAAAATCACCGACAGCTTTGATTTGCACTCCATTTCAAGCCATGCCAAGAAACATGATGCACAACAAATATGAACTACAGACATGTTTACCCTCTTGTGCTTCCAGATGTCTCAGTCTTATGTGCCAAACCTCCTGCTCTTTCAAAATACTACCTCTAACTTTTGAAAAGTCCTCTTCCTTTCTATGCTGTGCTTTGTGGTGCAGAAAAAGCACTGCAATTGAAAGGCATGTTTCAGATTAATTATGGTCTATTTCCAATCAAAAATTCGATCAAATTCAACATTTGTAAGTGTTCCGTAGCAAAAAGAAACCAAGTGAGAACAGTGGCATGTTAAAATATGATAGCAATATTATGATTAATTGCAATTCAGAAAAGACAGGAGTGCCCCATAAATATTTCTGCTGTATACTTCAGAGACAAAGGTGTATGCCTCAGGATTGATGAAACACTTTCCTGTATCGAGTCAGGAATATGTTAGCTTGCAGCTTTTGAAGTCTGACATTTTAAAAATCAGATCCAGATGACTGAAGGGTTTTAAAAGAACCAGCCAGGCATCTTGCTAGGCTGTCAGTGAGTTCTGTCACACTGACAGTCTCAGAAGACTGAAGAGTTGCATCAGTATGACAAGACAGAGCTTTACAAAATCTCATAGTAATTATCAGAGTAAAATATTGAGAAAAACAAAAAAATTAGCTCCTAAAATTCCATCTTATGCATAGTGGTAACTCCTACACACTCAAATCCAAAAATCAGGATCTTGTGATTGGTATCAGAAGCAGAGGTTTGAATCAGAATTCTGGTACAAAATACTTGTTTATAAGAATGTATCAAGTTCTTCTTTGTAAGCAGTGCAAGTGAACTGAAACAATTACCTCTCACAGCATCAGAACCCCTTCATTCATCCCATTCCAAAGATTTGTCTTGGAAGAACACTGCTGGCATCTGCTCAGGTTAAATAAAGCATTCCTTCTCCTTATTCAAGGTTTCTCTCTGCTTCCTGGGTGAGATAGTTCAGCCACACAAACATACTCAATATGTATGAATAATATGTATTGAAACTGTGCATCAATAATCACACAAAGTTTCTTCACACAGAACATCTGGATTTCTAACTAGCTGCCTTTATTTTGGAGGTAAGCACTACATCTCATAGCTACCATAAAATATAGGATGATAATTAACTTCAGCAGTGTCTACTATAGCAACCCAATTTACACTACTATATTCAACTAAAGAGGGACTTTGTGCACAGTGGTAAAAATAATGGTCATTGTATTCAGCGCATTTTGTATAAGTCTAATTGGCAAATGTTCCCATACCTGCAATAAGAAAAAAATTGTAAAGTAACTTCATAAGCAGTGAAGGAGCACATAAAATTTTATTCCTTGAAATGACTTGGCTATGAGTATTTTAAAAGTGATGTGTAATTAAGTAACAGAGCCAAAAGGCTGCAAAGTTACTTAAATTGTACATGATGGGTAGTGCCTAAGTGCCCTGGGCTCAGCTGATTCTTCCTAAAAGAAGACAAGCTAGTGAAGCTAAAGATTTTCTGTCATCCATTCATTTTGGATTACTTAATCCTGTACCACTGAAAACATGAAAGACTTGTCTTTGTAGTTTTTGTTTAAGAACTAGATTTTGTTTACTGAAGAGTTAATTGCTTTCTGCACTCCTCATGACAAAAAACCCCTAGCTTGAACATTCTAAGAAAATTGCCTTTCTGTTCTACTCTGCTTTCAGAGTAAATCAGAAAATTTTCTATTAAAAAAAAACCCAAATCCTATGTTTATATCCTGTAAACTTTCTGGACTATTTAGTATACAAAGTATTCATTAAAACAGGACCACATTTCTGTAGGAGATCCCCATGAAAGGCTAAACTATGTTCTGACACTCAGTCAAGAACATCCCAGGCAAATCCTGAAAATCTATATTTTCCAGGTCAGTATAAATTTAGGCACTTACTAATAATAGCAAATTTCCCATATCTAGCATTTTACAGATACAGCACATATAAATAGGAAACACTAAATGAAACAGATTGAGTATGAGGACAACAAGATCACAAGGTTTTACCTAGACTGATGGTTTTCTATTTTTAAACACGTTTATTTTAAATCAGGTTAAATCACATACAACTCTGATACCTTCTGAGGTAGGGCTTGAAGGAAAAAACAAGATTAGAGTTCACATAAGGATTTTGAAGCAGAAACGACAGCACATAAAAAGAAATAAGAGTTAAAGAGCAAAAGAGCAAAGGTCAAATATGGTATGTTGGAAAGCATGAATAAAAGACAAAACCATGGAATTTTGAAACAAATCTTAAATTAAAAAAAAGAAAAATCTCTTTCCATTAAATATTTGGCATTCTGACCTTCTCTCCATCAATTTCCCAAATTGTGTTTGTTTCCCAAAAATCTGTCTTTAAAGCAATTAGACTTTACTGTCCTGGAAACCATAATAGAAAGAGCAATTCCTGCAATTTTCAAGTTCACCCACACTGTCAATGACACCATGGATTGTGGTGCTCCTCTTCTGAGAAGTTTCTTGTTTCTGCTGCATTTGAAAACCTGTGAGGCTCTCCAACATTAAGTGCTGTAAAAATGGCCCCCCTCTGAGTGTACCTTCAGCTGTCTTTGTAACTTTCCTTTGAACGAAAAGGGTGGTTATCTGCAAGCTTTTCTGGAGAGGCCAAGTTCAAACACACAGTAGAAAAGTATGGAAATGCGAGATTAAACCGAATTACTAAAACCAAAGATTCCAGTTTCCCCCCCTCTGCTCCCAATGAAGGGAACTTTCACTGCCAGGTTGGAGCTGTGAAGTGGCAGCTCTGGGAGGAGGGGTGCACACCAAAGCTGATGGTGAGCAGGGTCTCTGCATCCCTTCTGGAGCCCTTCTCCATTGCTCTTCCCCAAGGGGGCAATGGAAAAACAGGACCATGTGTGTGGCCTCTGCACTTCCAGCATCTCAGTAGCACCTTGGTGTTCTTCTACGTGAACATTTTACATCTAAGGTGCTTGATTCATCCGTGTCTTTCACACCAGCTCAAGATTTTTATGTTTAGAGAGTTAGTTATCCAAGTTTATCATCTTAAAAAAACACAGCTGTCAGCTTAAAAACCTTCCTACATTCTTTTCACTGCTTAGAACACAAATAAACAGGTAAACCCCAAATTTCTGGCTCTCTTGCATCCTGTTAAAAGCACATATAGCTTATAGAGTTAAATTGCTCTTATGATTTTTACTACACATAAAAGCATAAAGAGGTAAGAGCACTGCATGCCAACTCTTCCTTCCCTAAAAGGAAAAAACATTTTCGAAAAAGTAAATTCCTTCATACATGCATTCAATACTCACACTTCAAACAGTGTTTTTAAATTTTTCTACTGGAAGGTGAGAGCAGAGAGAAAAATAACTCAGACACTACTGATGCACTGAAAAAGAAACCTGTCATGGCAAGGGAATTTTAGATGCCAAAGGAGTGCCAGCAAATAAAAAAAAAATAGGTTGGGAGAAAACAGCAGCTTGTAAGGCCATCTTCTGGAAGCTATTGAAACACAAACCATGCTGAGCTCAATGTTTCAATGAACCTGCATGAAATAGAGTCTGACAGTTTTCTGGGTTTAGTGCAATTATAAACAAGCACACTCTTGCATACTTCTTGTCTGGGCAAATGATGGTACAACAACAGCAGGAGCAACAACTGAATATCCCTGGAGATACACACTCAGTGGGTGGTAAAATAAAATACAGAAAAGAATTCATACCACAGGAGAATATGACCAAATATTTTACATATCCAAACCTAAAGGCAGATGAAAAAATGCAGAAGTAACAGGTATTAGATGACAAGATCTACTTCAGAACCAGCCCTCAGCTTCTGGATATTAACTTTCAGATAAAGAAAAGAAGCACACTGTAATAATGCTCAGGCAAAGCAGGGTTCACTACAAAGATGCTGGAGTTTTCCATTGTTTCTTCCCTACCCAAAGTTAACTTGCTGGTCTTCTACACCTGGCTGTGAAGGGACACCCTTTCCTTTTTGATTAGTTTTCTTTCAGGCAGTAGTGTTTTAAAGAGAAACCCAACTTACTGGTGCATTATTGAGCTTCCCAGCTGACAGAGGAGATCTATTCTGAAACAAGAAAAATTGTTATTGTAACAATCTGTCAAAAAAACTTCATGTCTTAAAGGCAGAGTCAATACATATCAGGGAAACATCCATGAGTCACTGACTGATGTTGCTCTACAAATATTACCAAGGAGCAGTTTTGCCTCCACCCATCAAAACTAAACCAAAGTTCACAAAAGTTGCCTGTTTCACTCAGATACTTTCTTCACATTGTTCTGACAGGAAGTGAAGAGCCTGATCTGAAAGGGTCCAGTAAGTGATACTTTAGTGAACAATTAATTTATGCAGCAGAGAACAAAAGTCATCAAACCACTTCTTGCTGCCCTTTGCAGTGGCACTAACGTGATGAGAAAGCAATGTTAGAGAGAATGAATTAAACACACACAAAAAAAAATCATTAAAGCCATAGAACAAAATATAAAATTATAGTTCTGAAGTACTAAATAAATCTCTAGTTTAGATTTTTGCTCTTTCTTTAGAGTTTGGAAACTCAGGGAGATTTTATGATCTGCTGTCAGTCAGATAATAAGGCTGCACAGAGGAACAGCACTTGATTTTCCTCCCAAAAACTTAAAACCCTCCCTCCAAAAACAACTACTCTGTAATACGAGCAGTGACCTCCAGTGGCAATGGACTCATTTATTCAAGCTGAGTATCAGATCCTAAGTGCTAGAAATGTCTGAAGATCCCTTTGAATGAGCAATGACTAAGAGACTTTCACAAATTTGAATTACTAGCTAGTGTCAGACATAGTGACAAGGATGGGTTCAGGATTAACACTGGGATGAAATCGTTTTGGTTGTGGTTTATTTTTTGGGGGTTTTTTTGTTTGTTTGTTTGGGTTGGGTTTTTTTGTTTTTTGTTTGTTTGTTTGTTGGTTTGTTGTTGTTGTTGTTGTTGTTGTTGTTGTTTGATGGGGCAATAGGGGGCATGGTTGATACTTTTATTTGTTTGCTTTATAATTTCAAGACCCAGATTGAAATGTTTCTGTCCATAATTTTATGTCAGTGACCCAAAAATATACCTGCATGCACACTCTATCCTGCAGTACAGAGAACAAAAAAATTTTCCAAACCCATAACAGAGTAATTTAATTTCTAGTGGTTATACAGACAAAACTAATCTTTTACTTCTATTATTTCTCCCTTGCACTTCATCAGTGTAACAAAAGTTTCTTTCTGAAATAAAAAAAATTACTTTGCTCTTCTTCTCCAAACTTACTGTGGGAGATTGCTGGTGTGCTGAGAGCAAGCAGCACGGTCCCAGTCATCTTGCACTTCCTTGTCTGCACATATCTGGTCTCTCATGCACCACTTACACTGCTGGATATCTTGGCTGTAGCTGTCTTGCTTTTCCTCTTTGACATTTAACATCATCTTCATTCCTGAGCAAACATTCAGACTGCATTTTATTAGGAGAGGAGTAAGCTAACTGACTACTGAGGGGAAAGCACTGTTCATACACCCTTCAGTCCCTTCCTTCCTTTAATTCTCAATAGTTTTAGCATCAGATTCCTCCATGAGCTAAAAATCCCTGAGGACCACAACGGAAAAGCTCAGCTCAGCAAAGAAAACTGCAAATGGATACAGCTCAGCAAAGGACCAATGGTACCAATGCTGGCACAAGAGAGGAGCTGTGGACAGGGGAGTAATAAACAAATTTACTTAGGGGTTTGGGAAGGGAAAAATTCCTTCCCTAAACACAGAATGTCAGTGACTTGGTTTTGGGCATGACTATGCAAAAAGCTGCATCGTGAGTGGTGAGCTGTATTTTTTTTTTTTTTTAAAGAGCTAAAGCTTTTTCTGCTGCATAGGATGTTTTTGCATCTCCTGAAGAGAAAAACTTCCTGGATCATTACACAGCCTATAATTCACTTCTGTCTTTTATCTCATGTTACCTACTTACAAATTTTGGATCTAGGTCTCACCTCTTTCTACTACTTGCATGTAAAGTTTTACTCGCCCAAATCATGCCAAATCTGACAAAGCTGATTTCCTAAAACCTTAGTTAACAAATGCTTTTAATTACTTCCCCACCAACAGCTGTGCATCAACATTTAATGGCTTCTTTAATGATCACTCTACCTGTTCAGAATGTTTTGAGGGACTGTTGTAAGTCATGTTTATGCATTGACAGACACTTTATTGCAGCAAAGTTTGAAAATCTGTAGAACAAATGCATCATATCAGAGTTTTTAGCTGGTCAACATTCCCAACTCCCTGGTCATTTCATAGAAAAAGAAACAGAAAACAGTTCCTCACTGTAAATGAAGAACATAATGAAAACTATTCCCATTGCAACTATGTTGAAATTTAGAGTGGATTTGATATGCTGGTACATTAAACATGGCAACTAATGAAATAAATATGAACAAATGTCAGGTTAGAACAGTCACAATCTTGAAAATCATTGGTAGAAAAATAAGTAATACAAATGCATGCTATTATTAACCAGTTTTTGTAATGAATCTATCAATATTGTTAAGGAATTTTGTTCCAATAATAACATTTCGTAAGGATGGGAAAGCAAAAGTTGATGAGGACATTAGTTTTCTAATTTATAATTTTTTACTCGAATAAACACTGTTTTTAATTTTATTCCATTAGTCAGAACAAAAGCATTCAAGAAAAATGGGTGATTTTTACAGCAAAGCAGAACTTTTGTGAATAGCTGAAAGCTGTCTGTGGTTAATTTGGTACACAAACTTGGAGGGAAATACAGACAGCTAGAAAAATATGAATGGTTTTTCAACTACAGAGAGCAAACCAGAGGCATGAACCATTAAAATACTGAAAATGGTGAAAGCTTTCTGATCTGTCTGATTCAGGCATTCACCACAGAAGGTGAAGTCTCCAAACACATGAACATAATCAAGTAAAGGAGAAAACAACCAGTAGAATTTGCTATGTACAACTTCTCACACCCTCACTTCCTACTAGAAGAATATTTGAAGAGTCCTATTTTATAAATGCACACTTCAGAAAATTACTGCAACCATAGAAACTGAGCCCTTCTGTGCAATCTATTTTATCTTCAACATTACAGTTTACAAAGAAGAACAGTATCAGCACAGAAAACTTATTTCATTTGCAGTAACTATTCTTCCAATCAACAGATTTGGCAATGATTCCATATTTAGGGTAAGAGTTTTTCCCATGGGAGTTATTTTAATATTTTCAGCATTTTAGGGAGACTGAGATTAATATTCCAACAAAATTTGAAACATCTCTTTCTTACACTCAATTGTCCTCATCATGATGAAACTTGAACACTGATTTAGAATGTTTTCTTTGCCATTAATGAAATCAAGAAGATAGTGTTTATAATCTTCCTTTGAACTCTTGATTAAAATACCTACATAAATAGATATATATTTATATATGTGAGCATTTGATGGTTTTGATCTACACTCCTGACACTTTGATCCCACTTTACTTTGAAGATGATTTAAAAAAGAAGTTTCTAACGTATGCTCATGTACCTTTATTTGCATAAGAGACCAGAACTACTACCAAGATATGAGTCATTCTACTAAAAAGGGAGACAGTTGTTTAAAACTGATTCACACTTTCACACAAAATTATAGCAATCGATGTTCGTAGAGTCTCTTAAGTCACATTAATTTTTTTTTTTTTTTAATATGGAATCCACCACATCTGACAACTCATTGTTTTCCAAAATTATTTTAAGAGGTAAGCTGAGTGGCAGTGGTGATACAGGAGCAAATATCTCAAGTCTTCCCAAATATTTATTCTATATTGAGACATTTTCATTAACCAAACATACACATCTATGGATCAGCTCAGATTTTCTCTAGTGCCCAACTCCAAATGAAAGATTACTTACTTATTTTTGTTTGCTCTTCCAAAAGGTGCAGTGTTCAATAAGCTGCATCCCCCAGAATGCCATCAGCTGTTTCTGATAAGCCATCAAGCAAGCACGGCCTCCAACCACTGCAGCAAGCTTCCAAAACTGGGATGCACACATTAAATAGCTGCTTTCTGATTAAATGGACCTTGCTCTCCACTGCTCTGTGCTGAATGCTAAAACTAGATTTGATATGTGATCAGCATAAAGTTTTTATGATTTTGCATTCATTAAAACAATTCTTCTGCAAAAAAGGAGTTGGTGAGTTACTGTCTTTGCCTCTCCATATTGATTCCCTACAATGAGAATAAGTACAGAACAAGAAGGAAAAATAATCTGAATTTGTATGAAAACATAAACCTGAAGTCAGATCTCTGAGATTTGGTTTCAAATTCCCCCAGAGGACAGGCACCTGTTGGAGAGGTAGGGTGGGGGAAAACTTGATTGCGAAGACAAGCAAGAAAAGAGTTCTACATGAGAGTCAACTTTACCTCGTGGCTTCCAAGAGCGTGTTGCAGGGAAACAATAACACCCTCCCTGCCATGTGCTGAGCCTTTAGTAGGTGTTCCTGAAACAGCCTCAAAGAAGGACCAACACTGACCAATTAATTGCTTTGTTGAAAGTTTCACTTTTGTAAGACTGCTTCCCTCAGATTTTGGACAAAGATTCTGCAAGGAAAACTATATCCTTTGTGATATTCTTTATGATATTATCCATGCTATATAATATCATTTTATAGCATATAATAATATATTTACTTTGACTATTTCTGTCTTCTTTTTTTACATCCCTATTTCCCTTCCATTTTTCTCCAACTAAACAAAATTCCGAGTTTATGCACATACACATAGACTTTTTACCTCAGACATAGAATGGGGTTTTTATTCTCCTCAAAGATTAAATGTGGCAAATTCTTCTCTGTATTAGTCTCTACAGTAAGAGCAAAGAAGTAAAGGCAAATGTGTAGCAGGGCTGTTTTGTCAGTGTGTGCCCCAGCCATCCTGAAGAGAGCAGCACCAGATCCTTTGCAGCCACTGAGAACCACGAGGCAGCCGAGACTCAGTAACTGCACAGCATCCCTGAGCACAAATCAGTTCAATCTTTTTCATTTCAGGTTATCCTATGCTATGAAACTTGTAATTGGTTATGCCTTTTGCATTATTTCCCATCAGGCTCAGATTTGCATTGTAAACAAATCCATTTGCCACTTCAGTTGTTTAGCTCTGAGTCGATGTACAGGGCTGAGAGGGCAGGAGAAACACAATAAATGGTGCCGTGTCCAGATTTTATCACAAGGAGCTGAACTAAAGAACTTATGAGCCCAGTCAGTCCTATTGAGTTATGAACTAGCTCTTCCTTCCAGAGTAAATTAAACTTCTTCCTGCATACAAAAAGCCCAGTGAACGCATTTTATTACTGTTGCAGGGAAGTGCAGAAGTAATGAAGGTAGAGCTAAGATAAATATATAACCCAATGCTTCTCTGGAGGATTGTTTGCTAAACGTTGTAATTTTATTCACCCGTATTTGAATGTTGCATTTTCTGCCTGTGTATTCAGAAGGTTCAGCATTTTACCATGCTGGGACATGGCAAAATAAGAGCTGTGTGATGACAGAAAAATCTACTGCCAACAAGGAAAATGTCCTAAGAGCAAAAAACAGTTTCCTGCTACATTTTCCAATAAGCAATCTCATCCCAATTTAAGTAGAGGTTTTTTAGTTAGCATCTGGGAAAAGAGCAGAGAGCATAAGGTAATAAAAAACTATGTAAATGGGAAAATTATAAAGTTTAGATAAAATGGAAGCTGGCATTTTTTCTGTGGTAGATATTCATAGTTTCAGAAATATACACTCAACTATAATAATACATATTTACAATAAACAGAGGAACGCACACTTGAAATTATTACCAGAGAGCAAGGCCAAAATCCCTAAAAGGGATAAGCATGCTTGTGTGAGATGTGACTGTGAACTGAGAAAGGTGACTGCATTATCCTGAAGTTATAAGAAGGCAACAGGCTAAACTTCATCCCACTGGTTGCAAAATTCTTGGTAATTTTAGAAGTTCTAGGATTCTGTATGAGGAAGAAGACAGCTTTTGCCATAATGGAAACACATTAACTCAGTGATAGAGAGACAGAATAAGCAGAAACTTTATTACTTGTCAACTGTAAAGAATCTGACCTTTGAACAAAAAAATCCAAAAGCCTATTCAAACATGCTTTTTTTTCTGCAATGACTAGATGAATCTACAACCAGGCCATGCATGAATAACAAAATACACGAAAGTTACGAGTTAATAAATGTAAAAGTTAAAAATAGAATTGCTGGTTTGGATCCACAAAGGGGAAAGACTAGAACTAATCTCATAAGTTAAATGATTAACAGAGTAAGATGTTGGAAGTGACTGGACAGGATTTCTAGCCTAGTTTTTGAGGATAGCTCTTGAGCAAAACATGATAGTGTAACTAATGAGGCTTAAATACAGAAAGATCACGATGCCAATTCAAACTGAGCAACAGAAAAGTTAATCTGTAGATGACTTCAAAAATAACTGATCAAGAAGAATGCATAGTAACTAAAAATACCAAAGCAACATGAAAAATCAATCTCTATTACATAACTGCAGAGCATGCTTAAAAAGATTTTTGCAGTTGAAATAAATGAAAAGTAAATAAATAAATCCTGCATACAGGAAAAAAAACCCAAGCAAGCCTCCATAGGAAAGAATGTTACAGGTGCCATCTTACAGAAAATGTTGCTGTTTAAGAAATTGAAAGCTTTCTGGGTTAAGGTAAATGTGAAAGCTTGTACAAGAGGGGAGGGCCAACATAAAAAGGGAAATCGAGAACTAAAGATATTTGGAGGAATGCCTTGTAAAAGGCTTTCAAGCAGAGTAAAATGTATGAAAATATGTCAGAGGAAGCCATGAAGGGATGCAGAGGATAAACAAAGGAGTTAAAGGTATACTTGAGATGGTAAACATAAGCAAGCAGGTAGAAAAGTTGGAAACCAATTTGTTCAGCATAAAGGAATGTGTTCAGGGAAAATAGCCCAAGCTATACTTACACATGGTCACCTCAGAAATGGGAGTCAAAGCTCAAGAGGGAGATCTAGACGTCATCCTTATCAAATTATTCTTTCCAGAAATACCAGCCCAATGTGCAGAAGGGGCCAAAACCAAGAAAGACTTTGAGCATTGCTAGAAATGTTGTGAAGAACGAGACAAAGGGATCCACTCCCTCCACAAATTTTGTAGAGGTTGGTTCAGAAGGTTGTAGCAGAGCTGGTAAAAGTACAGAGAAGGTAATCATAATGTTCAAAGGGTGGGAGCAGCTTCCTTAAGAGAAGAGAGTGAGAAGGCTGGAGAGAAGTCCCAAAGGAGAGATAAAGATTTACAAAATCGCTCAGAACTACATTTCCCCATCTCCTTGCAACACCACAACTAGGAGGTACTCGATGGAACTAAAAGGGGGTTCATTTTAAAAAGATACAGAAAATATTTCTTCCCGCAGTGCATCCTAAAGTTCTGGGACTTGTTGTTATATGAAGTTGCAGAGAAAGGCACTATCAGGCAGTTTGAAAAGGAATTAGACAAATTCGTAGACACCAAAGCTTAGATCATGACTCAAAGGACTAGAAGGATATAAATGAATAATAAAAAAAGCAGCTTCAAGCACTGAGGAATAAACTGCAGACAGTCTGTAGTCTTTTGTGCTTCGTCCGAAGCAGCTTCTCTTTCTGTCATTGGGAAACAGGCAAAAAAATTTCTGCCCCAGAAGTAAATGTGTTTAGAGAAGCATACTTTATAAACAAATTTAACTTTAATTCTCCCTGCATTTTAATGAAAAGAAGAGAAGATTCTGCAATCCAATTAAGGAATTGGAGCACATACTCTGACACAAAGTCTCATTTTACTCTGGGCATTTTTGGTATCATCAACACAGCTGAATCAGTTGTGACACCAGACTGAATGATATTTGGGATTTGTGGTGGATGTTTTGGAGCAAGGCTCTGCTGGCTTTGACACCTCCCATTTCAGGGGAGGCTGAGAAAAGTAGGGAGGCCGAGAAAGTGCAACCTTAGTGGGATCCAATGCCACTCTGCTGCAGGCTTGCACAGTCCTCATCAAACCAGAAGTGAGAAGGCATCATCCCTTCACAGAGAGAGAATCATCCACCAATTCTCAAAATGGCTATATGTGAAAGACTTCATCAAAAAAACCCCAAACCCACACACTCCAAAAACACACACAAAACTATGGACAAGGACTTTTTGTCAGCTATTTTCTCTACAGATTGAAGGACTCCATGAGGCTCAGAGTGTTTGGCTTGGCATATGGAGGTTCAGCATGATCTCTCAAAGGGATTCAGGTAGAATTTCAGCTGCCCTGATGGTCACACACTTCTCACAATTGGAACGGCATAGATGAGATCCCAATTCTGGCAAGAGGTAAGCACAGCCTAGAGCTTGCTCTTAAAATCAGTCTGAGGAAGGAAATCTGTAAATGAAGTCCAAGAAGAAGCCCTTACTACAAACATACTTCAGATTTTTCATGAGTCTTCAGGTCTTGCTTCTTTGTCACATTCAGAAAGAGGATCCCTTCCCAAAAACAGCTAGCTAGCTAGGGAAATAACCCTTTTATATAAACATGTTGTCTGCTGCACTTTCAACGCCACAGTAATCTAGGAATGCAAAGCCTACACTCTACCAGCTTTTTAGGTCACTCCTTTTTGGCTTTGAAATTTTTCATGCAGAGCCATTTTCTCATTCTTGTGAGCTCATACACATTTATGTTAACCATGGCTATGTCAATTCAGAATTTCCTAAGAGCTGGACTAAAGGAAGCTGAGATATTTCTCCAAAAGGACCAGATGTAGCATCCACGGGAAAAAGAAATAATTATCACAGTAAGGAAGAATGTCAATTCAATCAGTTTCTATTCAAGCATTGCTGAGAAAAAAAAGTCTTAGCAAGTCAACTCCAGGAAATGCTGAGGAATAAGAGATTACACTCTCTCATAAGACAATTTTCTGTTCTCAGGTGACCCATTAGTCATTCCTCCCAAGTAAAGATTTCCTATTTAACTATTTTGAAAAGATGAAAGCAGGAATTTCTTCATCGCTTTCATCTTGATAGCATTTTTTGTACACTAGCACCACCTAAAATGGGTGTTACTTCATTTCCTCTCACCAATTCCCAGCTGATGTCAGGTGTTGTTTCCTTATAGCCACAATTAGGACAAGGGATCAAAAATGTCCCAAGGAGCTGTTCTTCAACCACTACACAACTATTACCACCATATATTGCATTATCAATAAAAGAGGCCAGCAATAACTGCTATTTCTAAAGGAGAACCAAACAAGCTCTCTTTATAGGACAGCCAGCAGCAAGATGACTTTTCTAATAGGTAACAAATTGCCACTGTGATTGGAGCCAGCTGCCTAGCGAAAAACTGGAATCGTGCATTGATATTTTGGAGCACTTGCTTTTGTAAAACATTGTCTGGGTGCAGCACTATTTATATGCAGCCCTTCTGCAGGCTGTATTCCAGATGAAGTGGCAGCCACCAACTTAGAGCAGCTGCAAATTCATCTCTGCCATCGAATCATACAGATCGGGGTAGTTTTTCCTGAATTTATTTTCATTTAATTAGGACAGAGAAAAAGTACAGTCCTGAATGTACTAGCCTACCATTCTACATGGCAGTCTTCAAAAAACTCAGTCAGCTCTTACATTTATACTATTTTATTCTAATGGTCCTTTACCAAATTTGCAATGGCAGAAAAGTGTAGCCGTTCTGAGCCCTGCCACCTTGAGGTTCACACAGGCTGATAAGGGGAGCCAGGGTGGGGGAAAGGAAAGCAGAGCAGAAGGGGCTTTTAGCCACTAAGGAGGGGCCACTGTCCAGCAGCTCAAGCTGGCTGCAGGCTGGCAGGCTCATTTCCCAGGTCTGCTATTGCTTGCCCCAGTCACACCTTCCTCAGGGGCCACCCTCTTCCCCTCAGGTGCCTAAAGAGTTTTCAGGCTTGAAAGGAAAGGATCAAAATGTGCCAAGTTTGACTGACTCTGCTCACGCCCCTACACAAATGCAGATTCTTGTCTCCATTATCAGCACCAGCCTGGTGGGTGCACAGCTTCCCTCCTGCCTGGAGCTTCTCCATCCATTCCTGCCACAAGGAGATAATGGGTTTGCTCCATCCCAATGCAGGCTGATAGAGATGCCTCATCCTGCAGCAGCCTCTCATCCAGCAGGCAAGAGAAAACCCCTCCATCTGGCAGCAACTGCAGCTGCTGTTTTCCACAAAGGAGGCCAAAACCAAAACCCATACACTGATACTTTTTCCCTCCTGCAGTTTCTGGTACTGGCTTTTTTTTTTNTTTTTTTTTTTTTTAAGCCCCCAGTACACCCATATTGAAGTTTGGTTTGTGATGTAGGTGCTTTTCATCACTTTCTGAATAAATTAAATGAAAAAAAATTCACAGCTTTGGGTCTGTTTGTAGTAAGAATTTCTAGCTTCAGCAGATTTCTTGCATTTGAGGGCAAACCAAGGATATCATTAAGGTTACAGTCAAGTGCAAGAGTTAAGGCCACCAGACTAGAGATGAAGAAACTGCCTTATGAAATATGAACAGGGTATCTTAACCACAGCAAAATATCTTTTCTCCTGAAATCGCTTTCTTTCAAATAGCATGATATGTAGACATATGTCAGTGACATTACAGGCTTGAATCAAATTGAAAGGATAAGATAGCCTGAAGAAGTTACACTGGTTTAGTAACTGGTGAGGGTCAAAGGAGTTACAGAGGTGCTGTTGGCTTTCTGTGCTTATGGCTCTTGTTTGCCAGAAGAAGACAACTTCTGGCAAACCACTCACTTTTAATAAACTTCATTTAACAGAACAACTGCTCTCAAAAAACGTGGCCAAAAAATGGGCTGTCTGCTTACATTATTATTTTAGCATTCACCAGTCAATTGCATGAACTTACAGCTTTGCAGAAGGAAAATATTTCTTGAGCTAGGAAACAGTCACGCTGTTCTGGATTTGTGGACCAGATCTTGAGCCCTTGATATCTGAGTACCCACGTGCAGCCCACAGACTTAATTTTCACCTTTATTTTTTGCAATATTTTCAGAATAAAAAGGAACAGAGTTTTGGAGTCGCAGTAGCCCATATCCCTTACCTCTTCTCACCCTTCTTGCTGTCACCTCAACATCACCACCTTTAGCAAACCAGTCCTTTCCAACATTAATAGAGGCCTGGAGTTTGAGGACATTTATTTTTTACCTTTCATAGGGGAAAAAAAAAAACAACTGAAGCACAGAAATACTAAGTCTGGCTCAAGGTTAACTGGCCTAATACAGGTAAGCAAACACAGGAAGCCACATTTGAGCCCAAACAGTTTTACATAAATGTAGGAGCAAGGAAACCATCTCCTAGCAGAATTACCTTTTTGTTGAAGGTATATAAAGGATGGTGGCATTAGTGATGTGCAGTCCAAAAGGATTTGAGCTGTTTGACTCAAGTCAGTCATCACAAACCCTTGAAAATGCCACCAGTTTCCTGTCCACAACATTATTTTATATTCTCACTAATAACAGAGCCAAATTTGAGCTATTTTAGGAACTCAAGAGACTTCCTCACAGTAGTAATATTCAGTATTTACATAAGGAAGTGCTACATTGTTAAAATATAATGACCTCTGCCTTTTTGTAACTCAGGGAAGAGCTTGAAGATTTAAAACTAATAAAATCATATAATATACCAAGGAATTAGGCTCCTGAAGGTTAGTCATTATTTTACAGAAAAATNTAATATTCAGTATTTACATAAGGAAGTGCTACATTGTTAAAATATAATGACCTCTGCCTTTTTGTAACTCAGGGAAGAGCTTGAAGATTTAAAACTAATAAAATCATATAATATACCAAGGAATTAGGCTCCTGAAGGTTAGTCATTATTATTTCAACTGAGGTTTGAAGGAAAATAATTTGAATATGTCACCATTCCCCTGAGCTTTTGGGGGAGCTGAACACAAACTAAAGCAACTGGGAATGCTACATTTGCCTTGTGCAGAAAAGTATTGAAACAGGCTCTTGCAACAAATAAGTTAATAAAGGCATTTAAATGAAAGAAAGTTAAACTCAGAAGTGACAAAATATGATGTTTTAATACTTTCACTCTTGTCAGGTTCCTTATTTTGTCCTTCTTTTCCCCCGTGGGCAGCAGGGGAGGGAGGGGATTCTGCCCCTCTGCTCTGCTCTGCTCTGGTGAGAGCCCTCCTGCAGTGCTGCACCCAGCTCTGGGCTGCCAGCACAGGAAGGACACGGAGCTGCTGGAGGGACTCCAGAGGAGGATGATCAGAGGGATGGAGCACCTCTCCTATGAGGAAAGGCTGAGAGAATTGGGCTTGTTCAGTCTGGAAAAGAGAAGGTGACCTAACTGTGACCTTCCAGTTCCTGTAGGAAACCTGTAAGAAAAAGAGAGAGACTTTTTACCACAGCACAAAGTGACAGGATGTGGAGGAGTGGCTTCAGATTGAAAGAGAGTTTGTTTAGATTGGATATTAATTTAAAAAAATCCTTTACTGTGAGGGTGGCAAGGCACTGGAATAGGTTGCCCAGAGAAGCTGTGGATGCCCCATCTCTGGAAGTGTTCAAGGCCAGGCTGGATGGAGCTCTGATCTTCCTGGTCTAGTGAAAGGTGTCCCTGCTTGAAACAAGGTGATTTTAACTCCCTTCCAATCCAAGCCACTCTATGATTCTGTGATCTTGTAAACATTTACATCCTCCTAACCTTCACCCAGCAGCAGCTCTTCCTCAAACTTTATCACCACTTACATGTGACAGGCTACTCCTTGAGACACATCTACACTGCAATCATGGTACTACAGACATCCCTAAACCAGCTGCTCCCAAGCCAGCTCAGGTTCTGCTAGCAGAGTATCCATGATAGTCAAAAACTCAGCACGGGATGCAACACCCAGCTGCCCAGGGTCAGGCTCTTTGCTCTCTGCACTGGCAAGAAAAACCCCTCAATCTGCTGTTTTTGAGGCAAGCTAAGCCTTTCCAAAGCAGCAATAGTCACAGAAGGACTGCAATGCAGATATACTTCAAGAAACTGTACCTGCAAAGATGTGCCCTCAGAGAAAAAAAAGGCAATTAATTCCCTAAACCAAAATGGACCCCTGAGGATCTGTGCAGAGGTCAGGAAGTTTTCTCTAATGCTCTCCTCAGCACAATAACATCAATAAGGAAGGAGCAAGCTCTCAATAGCTTCCACAGTGTCAGAGGAATTTGTGTGAAACAGAAACCTCACATCAGTGGCACTCAACCTCCTTTACACAGGAATTTGTTGGTAAAGGCAAGAGAGGTTCCACTGACTGAACAGAAAGACAAAGTCTGCACATTGAAACAGTCCTGGAGGAAATAACCACTGGTCACACCTTAGCAAAAAGAAGATATTTTTACATAATAAAGCAAATGACTAAACAGCTTTAAAANTGGACTAATATAATACACAAGTAATGCAAAGAAACAATTGCATGTTTTTTCCACCTCCTGGGTAGTTAATGCTGCTTTTAATTTCATCTCTGTCTTTTCATATTATCATCTGCAGAAGCTCATGGCCAAGAGTTTGCCCTGGTAATATCTGACTGTTCTCTTTGATATCACTCCTTGCCCTTTATGGACAGGCCAATATTCATTGTGATTAGCAGGGGACAGCCCTGTCTATCCAGATAAGTCATGAGTACTTACCAGTTCACTCCATGCATCACCACTAATTGCTGTAAAAGAAAATTCCTGCCTTTCTCTTTTAAACAACAAAAAAAGACAATAATTCTCTCTCCAAGGAAGACAACAATGCTTCACCACAGCTGGTAAGAGTTTGTTACCATCTGTAATTCCAGGAAATAACACCTTATTTGTCTGCTTTTTTATTCTTTGTCTGAGATTTAATGTTCAATAAACCTTTACTATAATACTACTTTCTAAAAAAAGTGGCTCATAGTAATTTCATAGGTGACTTTTAGTAATTTCAATCCTAGAGCTGCATCACCTTGCATTCCTAGAAGATAATCCTAAGGAAAACAGAGCAGCAAGCCCTAGCACAGGAATAAGTGTGGGTAAGAGTGTGCATGACTACTACTACAAAGATACAATTTCTATTCCCAGTTTAGCTAATGTTCCTAAAAGAAAAAAATAAATCACAATATATTTAAACACTTTTACCTTCCTCAATATTTGTGCAAAGCCCCAAAATGCTCACTTGGCAAGATTTTTAGAAGGGCTTCATGGTTTTTCATGTACTCTGAGTTAGACAAAGGGGAGAAGTACTNAGAAACATTTCTCAAAGCGTTAATTTCACCCGTCCAACTTCACAAACTCTAAGCCAGTTTGATTTTAAGCTACTCAAAACTTAAAAGGGGAATTAGGAGGAGGAAAAGACAGAAGAGAGATACACAAGGAGAAACGTAACTACAGCTCCTGGTTCCAGAGGTGTTCAGCTGACACACACACACACAAAATGTTTTGAGCCATCAGCCATTCCATTCACTCATAAATTGGACCATCTCTCTGTGAAAAATTTGTTTTCTCCTCAAAAGTTACATTTATGAAACTATGCTTTGAAAAGACATTTTTAAAACAAGTGGGAGGTGTGGATTTGTCTTGTTGACTTCTCTTTTTAGAGTTTTAAATGATCTGTTCTTGAAATGTGTCTGTGGCAATCTTCCTGGGTTTGCATCTGATGGTGAATGACATGCTTAAGGGAAAACATGGCCTATATATACAGAGCAAACTAATACTGAGCTGATACCAAGAGTGTTTTAAAATATTCTTTCATAAATATGACATTTTATGTCTCCATTCATTAAAGCAAAAACAAAATTGCGCTATGTGCAATCCTTGCATAAATCATGTACATACCATTTTGCCATAGGATAATTATGTTGTCTCAGAGAATACTTTTCTCCATCAGATATTTTTCTTGCAATGAAAGAAAATTTGTGTAAGATTGGTTTAGAAAATTTTATCTGTGAGAAAATTGCTGTTGACTGATACAATCTCCTTCACCAAAAACAATCCTTCTTCTCTAGGACAGCACTTAAAATTATATTTCTCAGCTGAAGGAAATTTAAATGGAACAAGGTATGGCAGGTGAACAAATATTTTTTAGAAGTCATTGTAGAACCATCAAGGATTTTACAGACACTTTCACAGAATTGAAGGTAAGGAAATAGAAAGTTTAATGCTGGTTTCACACACATATCTACCTGCTACCCTTTCTTTGCCACAGCTGCCAAATACCATGACCATACCTGATCAAGACAGAAACTCCAGCTCAGGCTAAATTTCTCTTTTGGTGTTAGTTTTGGCATGGAAATAAGCTGATCACAGAGCTGTCATATGCAGTAAATCCTTTCAGTCTTCAATAGCTCTCTATATCAATAACTAGTAAAGTCCAGAAAAATAATTTCTGAAGGGAACACCAGTAACTACTCAGGATCACTCATTTTATTTTGCTTTGTGTTTTA
>VZTR01011732.1:334384-344860 GCA_013400775.1 Chaetops frenatus
TTATATATATATATATATATATATATAATTCAGTAATTTAAGACACTCCAATATCAGACATCACAATCACAGAACCCACAATATTTAGATTTGGAAATTAGACAATTAATGCACATACTGCAAAATGCTCTTGTACCAACACATGTTCGATTTGAAGTGGGCTGAACTACTCCAATTTGAAGGGTTAAAACATCTTACACTATCAGGTAAGGAAAGAGGGAACAGCCTTCTTCAGAATCAATTTGACCAATCTGTTGAAACTTGTCCAAAATATATTTGGATGAAAATGAGCTTAAAATAGACCTGACTGATAAGGGTACATCCATGCAGAGAGGACAGTAATCCTGTAATCTCTGTAATCCTACACTTAGGTACATTTAGTTTGGACATCCCAAAAATCACTAAAATATTCCAGCTTGGTGTTTGCCAGGTGGAACTTGGAGCCTGAAAGCATCTCTGCTTTCCATGGACCTGTGGACATCTGCATTCCTGCCTGTTTGACCTTCTCATCCAGAAAAATTAATTCTACTAGTAATAAAAATCTTTCTGTGATAGATATATGCTCCACCTTGACTTTATGAGACCTCTAGATAATTCTCCCTGCTGATTTGTTCTAGTCTGACATCTCTGTGTGCTGGGATTTAGATTAACCTTCCCTAATGGATGCTTCATACACTCCAGTCAGGGATTTTGACAATTTTTTTTCTCCAATGGTGAGGACATCTCAATTTCAAAGGATTAGGAAAGAACGAGGAAATCAACAACAGGTGAATTAGAAGTGGATCAGACACTTCCCCATTGGAAAAAAAATGTAAATGATAAAAGCTCAGTTTGATCCTCATGTTCATGCATGCTTTCAAAATAGGATTTGTCAATTGCAGATGCAAAGCAGTTTCAATTTTATATTAGTCACTTTGTCTAGTTTATATTCTGAAACATTAAAGCTGCATAAACCACCTGCCAAGTATTGATGGAAGCTTATTGACAAAACAGAATGCTTTACAGTAAGGGCATCGTCTCACAAGGCTCCACAGTGACTCTGTAATTACTGTTTCAGCCTCTGCACACCAGATCTCTAATATACCATGTAAGATGCACCAACATTTTTTAAAAATAGCTGATTTACATAGGAATAAATTGCCTGAAACAATACTCTTTCAGAACAAAACCAGATTCATTCTAAAATGATCAATTACACTTCTTTCACTAAGGTTTAGAAATAAAGGGTAAACTTGGCAATTCTTTAGAAATTCGTGAAATCCTTATGCAGTAGCAAACAGATCCCTCCCACATCCTCTAGAAAGCTACACCAGTGCAAAGAAATAACCCAAAAAAGAAGCACAAGTGAATAGCTCTTTGCCTAGCATTCCATATAAAATGAGACAAATCTCTGTATTAAGACAGGGGATCAGATCTAGCCAAAGCTCTCATTTTGGACTGGGCAGGTACAGAACCATTAGTTATTTCACAAGGACAAGAAGAGAAAAAAGTAACAGAAATTGCTACCAGGTCCAAATAGACTTGCCTATTTTAAGTCCATAAATTATGTTAGCATTTAGTTTTCTTCTCTTGACTTTCTTTGTTATTTTTATGTTCTCTCTACATTTCCACTTGTCTTCCACTGTCTTTGCTTAGCATGTTTCATGTTTATTCTATCAGGAATATTTTCATTATGCTCTTCCTTGATAAGAAGTTAAAAAAGTAAAAAGTAATATCTTAACTGTTTTTAATAATCTGTGAACTGTAAGCGAGTTTATGCAATCTTTTGGGACTGTATATTACACTTACCTCTTTTATCAGAGAAAACATCTCTAACAACTGGTTTGGCAAATACATATATTTTTGCCTGGTTCTGGTTGCTTGTTGGCCAAACACTGCATAAACCTGCCCCAAACACAGAGCACAGAGCACAAATGAAAGGCCCAAAGGTTGCATTCATGCTGCTTGCATAGGAATGACCACTTTGAAAAGGAGCTCTGAACACTGGCTGAGCAGTTAAAGACTTGTGCTAGGAGGATTCACTCCTCTATACAAAGAACAGGCATAACCTGGATCCATATTTGCAGATGCATTGCTCAATAATCCATCATTTCTGTATCAAAGGCATTATTTCTTGAATTGTGCAACCTTTGTTCAGCTGCTCTATTTCAGAAAGTTTTTTTATTCAGAATTCCTTCAGGTTTTTACCCCTATTAATATTCATCTAAAAGAAGGATGTCTTTAAATACCAATAACTGTCACTCTTCATCCATAATTTATGAACCTCTTCTTAACACAAAATCCATAGGTATGATTTCTTGCCCCTTGACTCCAAAAATTAAAGCCAGACAAAGCTGTAGTGAACAGCATAGGAATGTAACTATCATTATCTGCAATCTCAAAGACATCTGCTGTTTATATGGAGTTCATGTTTTTTCACATCTGGGGCAAAATGCTATGAAAGGCACCCTGTGGTTTCAAATCAATTTTATTTACTTTATTTACATTTTAACAATGTTTGATAAGGTAAACCTCTTAAGAAATGTTGTATCATTGATAAGAAAGGGCACTGAACCTTAAGAAAGTAGATAAACTGAACCCTTATAAAGGCTTCCCTCACAGGGATGATTTCCTTTAAATTACTGTCGTTGATCAAAAATACGGCTTTGTTCTTTGTTATTTGGAAACTAAATTTCAAAAGAAGAGTAACATGGAAATATGAAAAAAAAATCTTTACTCAAATAAGGATGAACAGTAGACTGGATAACCAAACATTTCAGAGAGAAGGCAGAAGACAATGCTGTAAATCAAGCTGAGAAACTTTTTCAGAAGCATTTCTTAATAGGGACACAACTTCTTTACAAGTTAAAAGATGCCATTCCTGTTTGTGTCTTCCAAATCTAAAGGGCAAATAGAGCAGGTTATCTGATGTCAATGTCAACACTAATTTCAAAAGACAAGGAAGGACATTAGGTATGAGCAAATGAGCCTTCACAACAGTGTCCAGTATATATAAGATTGCATATATATACAATTACATGTGTAAAATGCCAGCACTAAAAAATAAAAAACTTATTTACCCCTGCATGAAATTCCATTTTCATGAATGCAGCTGGTCATGGAGGCCTGGACTCTGCAAAGATCCTTCTTGCATTTCCCAAATAAGTCACATGAGTTCATCTCTACACAGCAGCACAAAGGCACGCAGCACAGAGATCCCAAACTGGCTGGGACCCAAACAAATCACCCTATACTTTGAAGCCTAAAAAGCACCACAGCCATGTTCTCAAAGCACCAAAGCCCAGCCTAGAAAGCCCTGATTCCTGGCCCCCTGCTAATACACACTCGCAGACCCTGGCATTAGAAATCCCAGCAAAGCTTTCCTATCTACAATCAATATTTATCAATATCAACACACAACTATTATTTCATAGGAAGGCAGAAAGAACAACAGTTCAATACCAAGCTGTCAATGTCAAAATCCTTCATTTTGTTACCATTTTTATAGTGTTTACTATCAGGGCTTCGGGTAGTTGTGTTTTTCTATAAGTCTCTCATAGTAATATAAATTCATGATAATTGATTTAAGTCCTAGATCCTTGGTTTACAGGCTGGATCCCACTTTCAGCAGGAAAGCTTAACTCAGAAATCAGTATATAAATTTAGAATTTGTGCAGGTTCTAAATAAAATCAAACAATGAAATTAGCTCTCATGCTCAGCAACAAAGATGCAGCTTGAATACAGTAAGAGAAGGGCAAAAATCCAGGCAAAGCAGATATTTTACTAATATAATCAGTCTTTTAAACTTTGATTTTTCAGTGACACATGAAGTTTTCTAGTTTCCTGGCCATGCTTAACAAATCTGGATAAAGATACTACATACAGACCAAGCATCTACTTTCCAATGCAAATTGTGTGTAATATATGGAATCTCAGCATGGTAAAACTTGATAATTCTAAACAACAAAGCACTGACCAAGAAGATACCATTCAGTAATCCTGGTAGTATCACTTGTGTTTTCTGATAGTGTAGGAGATGGGTATTATCACTAGGCTTGGATATGGCAAAAAGGAAGATTGAATTATTTTTTTATATGGGCTTTAATTTGCAATAAGGAGTGGCTGAATGGTACAGCCACAGATCCTTTCCTCATCAAACATTCATTTAAAATGCTATTTCTTAGGTAGATCAAGTAGCTGTAGAGTGTTACTTTCATAGCTTAAAGTGGTGTATTTTGTCTGCTGGTGGATTCAGGCTGTCAAATTTAAATAACATTGTGTTATTCTGAAGCTTGCCCAGTGTTTCCTCAAAGGTATTGCACAAGGACTTCTTATTGAAAAGATTAAATGTCACATTTTTCAATCTCTCCCAAGACAATTCTTCTTTGAATTCAGAGATGACCAAGCTGTCAAAAAGGCATACTCTGCAGCTCATGCTGAACATGCACAGATCACAGCCTGGAAGGCTATCTGTACAGACACACACACATGCACACAAAATCAGCCGAATTGTTCCAACAAGGCTTGCATGAAGCCAATTTCTGTGATGCTCGGTGATAACACATCCTATTAAATTATTTGGGTTGATCTGATGGATTTCCTTAAAAAGAAAAAGCCTCCCAGGGAAAAGGAGACAATAAAATTTTATATT
Organism: Chaetops frenatus; assembly: GCA_013400775.1. NCBI lineage: Eukaryota > Metazoa > Chordata > Aves > Passeriformes > Picathartidae > Chaetops > Chaetops frenatus. Next base: position 339,016 of record VZTR01011732.1, read on the forward strand.
TAAGGTAACTAACCTAGACATTCCCCAGATCCCACTATCTAAGGTGGGAATAAGGCTTGCAATATGGATTTCTTACAAGGTTAAAATCCAGATATAATTAAGCACTGTTCAGAAAACACACACATGGAAATACGACATAACCAACTGAAATACAACTGGATGAGAAGCAGGGATCATAGTGGCCTTTCATGCTGTTCAGGCATTTACAAAGAGCCTTCAGCCCACTTTCCCAGCACATACAAAATTAATTACATTATTCTTTTTGGTAGAGGTATGCTCAATTGCTATTTCAGACAGAAATAGTATATTTTGCTTCATATTGTAACAGAAGGGAGCATTTACTTTGCCAGGATCAACAAGAACAAGGTTTCCTGATTTAAAGGCTTCTCTGAAATTCTAGTGTGAGGGATTATCCTGTATCATTATCAGTAGCATGCCTGTCATTGATTGCAATTGGTTTACCAGATCTGTAGCAGTGGTCAAGGGTAAACTTGCTCTGCTTGCATGAATCTCAATATAGCAGGAATTTGTCTAAACCAGAATCCAAAACTGTGCAAAGACCACTTGAAGTTAAGTGAAGCTTTGCCTGTTTTTCTACTGGCATCAGACGACCCAGACACTGAAGCATTCCTGGATGTAGAAAGCAAAATCATCAGCTTAACGATTTAAGAGGAAAAAGCAAAGCAAACCATTTAGTGGCTGTTTTGCTTCATAAATCCAGGTGCACCACAAAGCCTGAAAGACATGCATCAACAATGAAAAGAACTAGGGAGGGGGGGAAAATGCTGCCTACCTCTATAGTTGTAGAGTAAACCTTAATGCAGTCAGTAGCAAGTGCTATCTCCATAACTGTTTGTTTCCACTCTGTTTCACAGTTTAAAACACACTTAAGTTTCCTCCTGCTCTGGTAAATTGATTTTTGTACAGCATGAGGGGATGTGTTCTGCTTCCAACCATAAATTTAAAGAAATAGTACACATCTCCTTACATTAACTAAAAATCAATTTTCTACCTCTAGGTGATGGAACTCTCTCACCTGCTGAGCAGACATATACCTCGTAAGGCTTAAAGTCATAAACTGGTGCAATTCAGCAAAAGCAAAAATAAAACGTAATCTTTGAAAATATATTCTTTTACGTGTGACCCAAGTATTCTTTTCCAAAGGTTATCTGTAGTTTTGTTTACTGTTTTAATATTAAGCTTTCTCCTCCTCACTCTCGTATGCTCTGCTGTTATCTAGAGACTTGAGTCTTGGTAAAACCCCAAACCACATTACATCTGAAAAATGCAAAGCAGCTGTCTCTCCCCTTCCCCTGATGATAAAGGGCATTCTAGAAGAAGAGCTGCATTAAAAGCTCAGATCTGAATCTGAGCACAACAGAAAGACAGCTGTTAATATTTGGCTGTAGACTGCTATGAAATTATCTTATTTGCAAAGCTTGCTATGTGGTGAGGCAGATAAATGATAACACCATGACACAGGCAGAAGGCTTTATTCTACACATATCTGGGTCTGACTTCAAATATGATATTCAATATGCAGCTCTGAACATATATTCATAATCATTCACTCCAAGCAGTTCTGCACATGCAGCATTTTAATATGGGGAAAGCAGTACTAAACTATTTCCCTGTATAATGGTACAGAAACAAATATTTCAACATTCAAGTGGAATAAAGTGCTCAGAAAAGAAACGGCTGGCAAAAAAATGGCTTTTTTCTGGCAAATACCTTTCCAGAAACTTCTGCCTGACTGTCAATCAATCAGCACACTGTTTATATTAAGCTGGTGATAATATGCCTTTCTAGATTAGGAAACTAGTGATATACAAAGAAGATTATATTAATTTTCCTCAAAAAAATAAAAACCTCCAGCAAATAAGCACAAAAACTTAGCCACCTCTATCAAGTTCAAAATAGAAAGAGTATCTAATATTAATTTGGTCAATATAACAAAGCAGAAATAAATGAGCCAGACGAGAAGCAGGAATTAGGTACCACATGTCTGAGTTGGAGTAGTTTGTTATCATGGTTTCTTTTGTTAATTCCCTAATTAACATAACTGTTCAAATACAAAATGAAGAACAGAAAAATTTACTGCGTAGACAGCCTCAACCAGAATTTTCCAATGTTAATACAAAGAAATTGACTGTAAAGATGCATATTTAGCACTTTAGCCATATCAGGGTAATTTTAAAGTCCTGCTTTTGGACAAGATAGCACCATGCCAGCTACTATAAATAAAATTAACTCTGTGTGGGATTTAGAAGATTGACAACACACTGATGTTTCAGCTGTTGCTCAGTAGTGTTTACCCCAAATCAAGGACTCTGATTTTCCCTTGCTCTGACAGTGAGGAAAAGCACAGAAGCTGGGAGGGAACACAACCAGAAAAGCTGACCTGAACAGGCCAGAGGTCTACTCTGTGTGTAGAGAGTTCTCTGCTGTGCTTAAACCACAAAAATCTGGTAAACACCCACAAAACTGGCAGCTGCTACAAGTTCAGTGCCCAGAAAACAAAGCGATTTTGATTTAAATTCCTAAATTTGAGTTCGATATCAGGCATCTGTGTTTGACAAATTTGGTCCATATTAATCCTCCAGCATGAAAAGCACAGGAGAGATGCTATCCCACAGGAGATGGGTAACTATGTCCTCTGCCATGTGCTGGGGAGAAGCTACACACCAGGAGGATGCTTTAGGAGCAGGGAGCTGCTCCCCATGCTCACTGCCAGTGTCCTGCAGGTACAGACAAGGCACCCAAACCTGAGGAAAGCAGAGCAGGAAGAACTCCAAGCTCCCCTTTAAGAGCAGGCTCTTACCCCACCTTCCTGTGGGTGGGTGGCCAAGGTCAATCGCAGGGTTCCTGCCTCAGCCTAGCACCAGGCAGCTCCCCAGGGCACATGAAATGTGAGATTTAAAATCCAGCAGGGACGAGGTCTGACATTTACCTCACAGGCAGCACTGTGCTCACCGGTGAAACGTGAAGCCACGTGGCTCAATGTGCTCTAAAAAGCAAATTACTCCAGTAGGATCTTTTGCCACTCCTCTCTCTGTATTATTATACTGCAAGAAAATCTTAATCGAAAGCCCACTGAAAGTTCCTTTCAGTTTTGCATAAAGAAACACATTACTGGATTTTTGATCAGCTATATCTTCATCAATACAGATAAAAAAACACTCCTCTTGATTCCCCAAGAGAGAATAACAGCTAAAATGAGACAAAGATTATTCTAAATGGTGGCACAAACCCCAAAAGAAAACATGCCTTACAAATGAGTGCAGCAGCTTTTAATTTCTGCATTGTGCAGTCAAGCAGACACATTCTTGTGTGATGAAGAAGAATGTAATAACCTAGGGGCATGTCAAAAATAACTGTTGCTTTCCCCTTCCTATCCTTTCTTGGGAGACCATAGTTTGGTGAGCCAATCAAGAAATTAAAACTGACATTTCACAAACTGATTGTCATGTTTTGTTGGGGCTTTTTTTGTTTGTCTATTTAGAGTACGTATGGCTATCAGGCAAATACACTGAGAATCTGACACAGCCCGCACAGCACTATCTGAATTAATCCTGAAGAAAATTAATTCACTGAAATAATAAACCAAGAAATCTCAGGAGGTCATTGTGCTGTCTTACATCTTCTACTGTGAACTAAATGCTTTAAACTCTGATATAAACAATTTCAGCTGCCTACATTTCATTTTAAAAAACTACATAATTCACCAGTTAAAAGAAATTTCAAGTTCATCGTATTTCAAAATTTATTCTGATCTAGGGAAAGCAACAGAGTTGTTTGGGTTTAGTTGCATGGACTTTATTTTCCTTTCTTAGCTTTCACCCATTATCAAAAAAATTATTTTGCAACCATTCCTTAATGTTAACATAATAACACCCTCCTCAAACAAAATGGTCCTAAACTGAATAGTATTTTTTTTCTTCATCCAGTATAGTACAGAACAACTAGACAATTTGGGTATCTTAAATATTCATTCCCAAAGCAAATTGTATGGTTTGTTGCCTTAGTTGTACAGCCATGTTTACAGAGACCCAAATTCAGCAGTCAGCCCCAGGAGTTGTGACACCTGTTTCAGATTTAAATAAATTACTTCAGGTTGCACTACTCCAACAGCTGAAAACCTGATTATTTCTTAAGTTAGTTTAATTTCCAGAATAGCTCATTTTGAGAACAAATGTGTGTAAGCAAACCAGCCTTGTCCTACAAATCCCTGAAATATGAGGAGGGAAGTGTTTGTACAACTCAATTTTAATCCTTGACACTAAGCCTTAGCATACATGCATTAATACTTCCATTATAAAGACTAACTACTGAGATGACAAGGGTCTGAGATAAATATTACTGGTTTTTCCCATTACAAATTATATGTTCCCAAAGGACACTGACAGACTTTCAAAGAATTATAAAGAACATTTCCAATACCTGCTTATTAGCAGCTTCACTGGAATTTATGCTACAAGGGACAGTTTCCTAGGTTTTGCACTCTTGTATTCATCCCACTGCATGGGGAAAAAAAAACCACAACAGGACAGAAACCCCTGAATAAAAGTTTTCCCAGATATTCATACTGATAAAAGTTCATGGAATTATAGAGCACCTCATGTTGGAGGGGACCCACATCACCAAGTCCAACTCCCTGTAAAGTTAAAGTAAATTTCTTTTAAAACTACAATGAATGAAAGACTTTTTATCAGCCATTAAAGAGAAAGTTAAAAGATCTGAAAATTAGATTATGTCTTGGTAGGTATCAGTAGTTCCTATACCATTAAATAGAATGTTCAATTGGTAACTCCATGTGACATTAGCAAATGTGCTCTGTTACACAGAAGTGATGCTGCTAAATGCCAAATGAAAGAACACAGGATGGTTCCATTTGACAGTGACCACAGTGGGTCATCTGGGCCAACCTCCCTACTCAAGCAGGGCCAGCCCAGAGCACAGGATTTTGTCCAGATGGCTCTGGAATATCTCCAGTGAGGGACACTCCACACCCTCTCTGGGCAGTCTGCTCCTGTGTGAGGTCACTGGCACTGTCAAGCTCTTCCTCAAAGAAGTCAGAATTTATTTAGATGCATAAGTCTTAGAGAATCAGCTGCTCATTTCTCTCCTGTTACTGAAATATTACCATGATATTCCAATTCAGTGTGGAAATATTTAAAGATGCATATCTTGCCTTGCAAAAATTAGATGAAGTGCATGTGTTTGTACTGGTAGAAATGTAATAGTTTAACTCACTGTTTTGTAAAACCACAAGTCACAGAAGATTACCCTCATCTGCCTTCTGACACAAAGCCTAAATTCTCATGTAACTCAATAGTTAATATTTGCTTTGTGTTTCAAATATCTGATTCACTGAGATGGTTTCTAAACATGGTAAATAATTTAAGATACTGCAAAGTCTGCATGTGGAAAGGTTCACATGAACCTTGAAAATTCTTTTGTTGCATTATTTAGTATAGTTATAAATGTCAGGTTACTGTTCATAGAGGTATGTCTATTTAGAATGGCATTTTCAGAATAATGTTTGCAAAAGTTCATATTAGTATTCCTCTCAGTGCTGCTAAATCCAGTGTTGGTTCCTTTTTCTTTTTTAATTTTTCAACATGGCAGGTGCCTTTAAAAGAGATGCAGAGCTAAAAAGAGAACAAAGATGAAGCATGTTCTGTGTCAGGTCAAAAATGCTCCAGAACTGTAGGATTGTTGTTACCATTGTCTGTCTTAGTTACACAAGGAAGCTCTGATCAAGTAACAGCATTCTCCCCCGAGCTTTATGCAGTACAGTTACAATTAAAACAAACAAACAACCTCACCCCCCAAAAAAAAAAAA
>VZTR01011732.1:344884-360793 GCA_013400775.1 Chaetops frenatus
AAAAAAAAAAAAAAAAAAAAAAGGAACAAAACCAACACTTTCTTCTCTAAGGAGTTCTCCCTCAAAATGCAAGGAAAAAAAAACATGAAGACAGGGAAATTTAAGAAAAGGAAAAAAACCCAACCACACAGTATATTTGCCAGGATATATCCAAGTGCCCAGAGGAAGATTTTATTTTAATTAACAACAATGAAGATATGGAGGAAAAATAAGTCAGAACAATCACTTGGCATTAGTTTCAAAGTACTTGTCTTGTGTTTTTACACTGAAATCCTTTCCCCAGATCTGGGAGTGATTACAGCATAGCTGACTTTTACTTACAATTTCTGATCCTACAAGAAAACCTGGTTCATTGAAAGTGCCATCTAAGCCACCATTACATTGAAGTTTGGGTTAAAAAGTAGCAGACAAAGAGGAGGAGAAGAGTTAAAAAAAAAAACCCTATCTGTTCTTTAGGGGTGTTCACATCCAAAACATTTGAGCTTTTATGACAAGCATTTTTTTTTTGTTCAAGGGCAATTAGTCACAAGGTAGTGAAACATGCTTTTATAAAGCAACAGATCAGAATAAATTAGTTAAAATAAAAGATCACTCCCAAGCTGATATCATACCAGATAAATTCACTGAGGAACAAGCCATCCAAATAACCAGCTATAGCATCTTATTTACCACTTTCCCATGGTTTTTATCAGCACCACAACTCAAGTGCCTACCAACACGATATTGCATGAAGCACCAAGAGAGAGAACACCTACCTGCAGTGTGTAAGGTTCCATAAAGATCTTTCCTAAGTTTACACCCAGCTGGCCCAAGGCACAGATTTCATTATTTCCTAAGATACATGTTTAATTGGTGTACAGAACTGAGAAAAGGAAACATCACAGAAGCACAAAAAATTATCCACTTATCCAGCACTGGCAATGTCACAAGTCTTTAGAGAAGTCTTATAATACAAATTCTTTTTCTTCCAAGAAAAAAGGCTTTTCCTTATATAAAATGCAGAATGATTTCATACAAAGAAGAGAAAAGATGATTGCCATAACTTCTTTTTTTTTTTTTTTTTTAAAAAAAAAAGGCAAATTAGAATCATTGCAAACAGAATATTACTACAGCTTCGGATTTCAGACTCAGTTTAGCTGCTATCCTATTTAAAATACAGTTGATTCATAGAAGAAGAAAAACACTGGCATATATTAGTCATGGGAAACATTTTTGTTTCTAACATCTTTTTCATTCAAAGCAAACAGAATAGATATTTTGAAGCCTTACATTTTTTCACTACAGATACTTAAAATCTAATGTTAGTCATCAATTTGAAATTTTACTTGCCTTATTTTTCCTATCATTATATTTCTTCATGACATCTCATTAGACCATGGGAACTTAATACAATCCATTTATTTCATTTAATATCTGCTATTTCAATAAGTAACAGCTGTTGACAAAAAACTGCAGGAATTTTCTCTTTTCTTCTGTCAAAGCATTTTCTATTTATTTGCTGCAACAAATCAAACCTTTTTAAAAACAAACATATATTTTCTTCATATGACCTACTAAATAAAAATCAGATCAAAACACCTTCTCTTGATAACAGTTTTTCCAAGGGAAGAGTTCCTAGCTATATAACTCAGAATTTACACGTAGGATACAAGGCAGTGGTGTCCTAGGAAACATCCTCCAAAAAATGTTCAGGATCTGTTTGTTTTAATAAATGAAACAAATATTTATCTGAATGACAAAAGGCAAAACTAGAAAGTTTTTAAAAGGTTAACCACCCTTTAGCCTGGCTCAATCTGTGCTTGGAGAGCCAATGAAGTCAAGGTGTGATTTATCCTGGGGATGTATTTTGCACTATAAACCATGAATTGCTATGCACTGAAAAACACTGGAGAAGCAGTGAAGCTCCTAAAAGGAAAATTCCTGCAAGTAGTAAACATGACACGTGCAGTAAGACAAATGAAAGGCCTTAAGCCAAGTTCTAAACTACCAACACTGGATGTATTCCTTAGACATTTAGAAATTTCAGCAAATGCAGTCTGCCACCAGTTCTACTCCAGAAGTCTGGGCAAGGCTTCAGCAGTTAATAAAAACATGAAATAACTTGTGCATAATGTGAATGAAAGCCTTTATTGCAACGAGACTCTTAGAGAGTTCACAATTATCACAGTCAAATCTTTTGTTAGGATTTATAATAAATATTTACTGCTTACTCTGATCTCCACTTCAACAACATAAAACACCTACATATGTTTGCCCAGTGATGTATTTCAAGTGTGCACTGGCCAGAATTTGATCCACAACCCTTAAGGACCTTTCAGCCTCATATAATATCAGCTTATCTCAAAGCTGTCTCAAACTTCCCCAGTACAAGCAGAATTCCCCACCAAGCCCAAGTTCCTTGAAGGTACTGCCATGTGCCTGAGAAAATTCACTTCTAAATACCCATGGATGCTTTGCACTCTTGTTTTGCCATTTCAAAGCCTTCATCTCCTCTTCGTCTGCCACTTTTTAACCCAACACTGTCAACTCTTTTAACACCAGAAATCGTAAAACAAACAAACAAACAAAAAAATCATCTTCCTGCTGACACAAATTTGCCCTTTATTCTCACTACTTCTCTCTACAGAAGAATTAAACATCATCTCCTACTTCAGAAACTGTACTTATCAAAAAAATTGTTCATTTTCTCACAAGAGAGGATCACACAAAGAAAAATTTAACAGGCATACTAGATTAGAGTCATTCAAGTGAAGCCTCTGAAGAAGGGTGGTAGATTAAGGTGTTCTTATAGAAGTAATTCTCTGAAGGTCAAGTGTTAAAGGATTCATAACAATTAAGAGTATGAAAAATGAATTCATGGTATATACATACAGAAAAACATTACCAGCTTCTAATCTGTGTACTATTTTCTGTCTTGGCTGAGAAAACAGAAATACAGAAGTTGGAAAATTAGAAGTTTACTCACCTTTACTTGCTAGTCCTGGAAAACAGTGAAGACTCAAACAGCAAGAGAAAAGCTAAAAAATAACTTTGAACCGCTGCTGTTAGCTTTTAAATATCAGAAATCATTTATTCAGTCTTCCAGAAATCAAATTTTAAGAGCAGATGAAATACTAAAAAAAAATGAATAATCTCAATCTAAAAACATACAGTAAAATATTTCTTCCAAAACAAGAAATGGCTTTTGCTGAATTCTCAGCAGCAAGCACCATCACTTTCAAAAGAGTGCCCCAAAAACAGCTGTTGGCTTTTTTTAATTAATTGTCCTGAAACAATTTAAACACTAAACAAGAAAAAGTCAGCTCCCTCTGAAAGATTTATGACACTCCACAAGAGCATTTTAAGACTATGTGATTTAGAGTTTTTCATTCAACCCTGGTTTCTAACAGGACACACTCATTTACATTTTCAACTTTTATCTATCTTCCTAGAAGATAAAAAAATTCTTATTTTTTCCCCTCAAGGTGAAAATAGTTTATTCTACCCCTATCAACTTCAACAAGAAAAAACAGCAAGTTTCCATAAAACTTAGTAGCCCAAAAATGCTGGTAAAGTAGGACCGAAGTACCTATAACAGAATCTATGTTAACCACATTTTTTAATCTTCATACTTCAGTATCTAAGTTATTCTTTGCTAAAACTAGAGATGAGAGAGACCTAGTCTTAGCAGAGCTCCAAAAGGCCTGGGAAATGGAAATTTCAATTGAATTGAACCTTTTAAGGTAGTTTTCTATGAACTAAAAAGGAAGTGGTTTGAATTTTTTCCCCTCTATTTTTCAATTTCTTTACCCCCCAGTGCTTTGGATTCTAAAGGGGAGAGAAGAGAAAAATCTTCCATGTCCTCATTTCTCCCACCCTCTTTAATTTCATCTGTGACATTAATTACATTTCTTCTCATAAGCTTGTCTTGACTTTATTTTATTTTTAAAGAGATAAGAGCTTGCAGCAAGGCTCCCTAAAAAAAATCTTTCAGCTCTATTTTTAATGCACACAGTAAAATAAGAAGCATATATTTAAAAGTACAAAGAGTAGCTGATTATTAATTTCAGTTAAACTGAGAGAGAATCACTGAGCAGAATTATATTAATTAATTTTATATAATCAGTGTTTTTCTACAAGGGCAGCTTTGTGAGAACTTACAGTCTGTGAGACCTTGCTTAATGTTAAATCCTCACCTTTTGTGCTTGCACACTTTACAGAATTGTTGGAAAAATGTAGACAAAAGTAACAATTAAACTTTGGGTATATGCAGAGCTAAAAATGGAATTGCTTCCTTTTGATATTTAATTACTGCTTTAGATTTGTTAAGTGTGAAAAATGTTTATTAATGCACGTGCAAAGTTCTCTTTATGGGTAATCATTTTATCACTGTACAGCACGATTCCAAAACACAATTCAGCTCTTGACAGCTTTTGTTAAGCTGGGTTTTGATAATTGGATACAGAAGTGGCTTTTGGTCATTTGGATAAAACTATTCTGGTTTCATGGAGTTTTTGAAAGAGATCAAACTTAAATACATCACTCATTCTGCTGAGCCAGCTTGACAGTTTTGATAGCCCATTACAGTAGTTTATATTTCATTTTTGAAAGATTTCAGTAGACATCTCAGAATTAGACTACCTTGGAATCTTGAGTTCCAAGGGGCTCTGACTTTGATCTCAGGTCATCATTTCTTAATGCAAATAACCCACAGAGAGTCTTTTCATATTAACTCTGAACATCTGCAGTACTATTTTCTCACTCTCTTCTCATAGTAATATAAATAATAACCTCATTGGGCAGCTCAAGAGGCAGTTCTGTGAAGAAACGAGAACACATTTTTTTGAATAAAAGCAAGTCACTGATAGCTTCATGGAAAATAAAGTTGTTTGCATTTTATTACAGAGAAAGTGAAAGAGAAAGGCACATTGGAAATTTTCTCTGTTCTTTTCTCATTTGAGCTGGTTATGGTGATGCACTACTGCCAAACACAAAGAAAGTATCTAATGAATGTAGTCAGCAACTAGTTCTCCACTAGGGTACATAGAACCCAAAAATGTTCACTATCTACTCAACTGTTTCTTGAACCATCAGCAAATAAAATCCCCATACTTTAAAATGTGCTACTAAATAAAATTTCCATCAAATATGGTCAGGAAAGGTTATTTTTTAGGCACCCCAGAGAAACAGTCTGCTGCCCTTTCTGTTGGTTTTGGTTTCTTCAGAGTTTGGGGGGTTGGTTTTGACGAGGATGAGTTGGGTGTTTTCTTTTTAAGTCTTTATCTTCCCCCAACCTCCCCATCCATATTTAGATTAAACTTAAGCAGGCACTAACTTAACCCATGCATCCAGAGGTAAAAAGTGGCACTTCAATGATCCTTTCTCTCTCCTAAGCATAAGAACAGTACAAACCTTATTTAGAGAGAGTCATAGCAGGATTCTAAAAGGGCACATGCCCCACCATCTTGCCCCCTTTTCCCCCTTTTCAATCAAAATCAGTGAATGCTGCAGAAATTTTTATCAGAAGAGAATCCATTTTTTCCTACTTCAGGCCATCCCCTAACAGGAGAAACACGGGTTGATTAATAGATCTTAAAATTTCTGCAAGGTCATCCCTGAAGTCACTGACTTCATACCAATAAACACAAAGCCCAGGGTTGATGAGGGCAGTGTGCTACCAAATTATGTCCTCCAAATATTAATGATGCTATTGCTAGCACAGGATTACATGATTCTCCCAGTAGCAAATCCTACTTCTCTCCACCAGAAAATTACAGAAACACCACTGTGGTTTTTTTTCCTTCTCTATTATAAATATGATGCTCCTCAATGCTCAACAAGAGGGAATAAAGCTTTACCATACTCATATGACAGTTACTTTTCTCATTTATATATGGCCATAAATAAGGCTCAGACAAGGTGAAAAGGTTTCATTTTTAGAAGCTTGTGAGAGAGCCAGGAGTAGAACTTTTTGAGCCTTGTGGTTCAAATAAAGTAAAGAGTTACTTTTAACATTTACATATATTTAAGGTTCAGCTGTATCTGGTTAAGATATTATCAGTAAATCCTTAGTGGATAATGTGGCTGTATGATTATGGAAGTCATGTTTTGCTGTGAGACCCCAAAACAATGGGGCAAACCAGAGGGACTACCAGCAAACAGCCTATCATGAAAAATGTCTTTGGCAGAACATGTTAATTATAGGGAAGAAGTAATAAAATGATAGTCCCAAGCAATTAGACAGTATCCATACCAAGAGCAGAATCGGAGAGAGCCTATCAGCATCCTTGGCATATTTCTGATGCAGATTACACCAACAGTTCTCTTTTTCCCAGAAAAAAAAATAGCAGTTCAAAGTGGAGGTGACAAGGTACTTTCAGGTCTAAGGGGCTACAGTTTGGGTGAGTTTGAGTGTGTGAGAAAGTGTATATGTGACTTAAATTACAATTTGATTTTCAACTCAGTAGACACTCCCTTGGGCTTCAGTATTTTGTTTAGTATGTTGCAGTGCATCTACAGCATGAAAGACACAAGAAAAAAAAGATGTTACAAATATGTGCAAAAAAACCCAAAGTCTTTGTGTTTGTCTGTGTGTGTGAAACAGAGAAGTCAGTAATGAAGTCAGTGATTTTTAAGTGGAATGCATCATTATAATGGTCAGAGACATTCAGATAAGTAGACTTAGGTATGCCTAAAATTTCTAATGTTGGATTTTGCAGCAGTTTATCACCAGCAACAGAAACTGAACCTCACAGAATCACAGAAGCTGAGGTTGGCAGGCATCTCTTAGGATCACCTAAGAGTGTCCAACCACCTCGCTCGAGCAATCACCTAGACCAGGTTACTCAGGGACACATCCAGGTAAGCTTTCAATACTTCCAAGGATGAAAACTCCACAAACTCTTTGGCCAAGCTGCTGCAGTCCTTGACCAGGAAGAGGGGGAAAAAAAAAGTTTGTTTTTCTCCACACCTATGGATTTGCTGTTTTTCAGTTTGTGGCCACTGTCTCTTGCATGTCACAAGATACACTGAAATTTGGCTCAGTATTCTTCATTCCCCCTGATCTAATATTTATAGACATTGATAAGATCCCTGCAAACTTTTTCTTCTCCAGGCTAAGCAGTTGCAGATCCCAGACTCTCTCCAATAGATCTGGTTCTCCAATCCCTTTGACTTTGCCCTACACTGGACTCACTCCAATATCTCCGTGTTTCTTCTGGAGGGCCCAGCACTGGTGCCAGCATTCCAGATGCATTCCATCAGTTCTTTCTGGAGAAGAGGGATCAACTTCCTCCACCTGCTGGCAACACTACTTCATCCAGCCCAGGAGGATGCTAAACCTTCCCTATTTGCTCCATAGGCACATTGCTGGCTCATGCACACCTTGCTGTCCATCAGGGACTCCAGGGCCTTTTTTGCAAACCTGCTTTTCAGCTGGTCACCAGTGCAGGAGGTTATTCCTCCTCAGCTACAGGACTCTGCATTTTGCTTGGTTTTACTTCATGAGATTTCTGCCAGACCATTTCTCCAGCCTTCAACCCCTTCAATCTGTATTGAATTCCACAGGACCAAGGCTTTGATAGACCTTCTTCACATTGCCCCCAGTCTTTTCACCAAATTTGATAATGAAGTAACAGCACATGTCACAATATGCACAGCAAAGATTTCCTGATAATTTTGCCTACTATTTTAAGTACCCAAATCACCTGGTACTGTAAAAAATTCTTCACCCTAGCTGTAGATCACCAAACTGTTCACCATCTTTTCAAAATCATTAAAAAACCCACAAAACTGTGCAAAAAGAGTTGCATGTCCTAATTCTTCTTCTCAAGAAATTCTCTCACCCCTGGACAGGGAGGTTATTGAGACACAGAGAATTATTTTTACAACTATTTTCTACCAAATCCTTCTTAAGTAAAACTAGATACACATCTCAATACATGCAGTACAAACCTAAAAAACCACTCCAGTTTTAAGCTCTGATTAGGCATTTTAAAGCTCTTGATTAATCACTGGAAAACAGCATCAGCTGGGAACAATGATTTTGAAAATAAGGAGGTTAAATGCTGCATTTTAAAATAACCTTGTTTTATTTTTTAGTTCAATCCATTTCTAATTTTAAGGCATTTATAACATAATAGATGTTAGTTATCTAGTCTTATTAGCATAATAAATATCTATAACCTGTAGCAGTCAGGAAACTAAATTATTGCTTTTACATTTAAGTATTACATTGACAGATACATTGACCTTTCTACTATGTTATGCTTAGAGGTTAGAAAAACGCATTATTGTTCATTTTATTTTCTTTTTGGACAAAGTTTTCTCTGAAAGGTCTGTTGAAGGATAAAAGATTGGTATAAATGGGGAGGAGTGAATAAATTATTAATATTGGGGGATAATTTACACAGCAAGCTTTCCTCAAGGTCTAAACCAGACATTCCCATGGGAACAAACCAAGAATGTAAGTGGGGAAAAAAGAAACCTCATTTGACTTTCTAGTGACATTCATCTGAAAGTGACACCTTGGAAACTGTTATCTTTTAAGCTTTATGTTGTATTGACCACAATCATAATTCATATCTGTGGGATTTTAGATACACATTTGCTCATTTCATTCATAAAAATTATATATAAATTTCCTGCAGCTAGTTTCCAGAAAGTTTAAAAATGGAAACTGGAAGACCCACCAAGTTTGCCTGGCATTTCAGAGATGTGCAAGACACAGCAATGCAAAGCAACGTTAGGGTCTCTAAAACAGGGTTTATTGCTTTATCCCTTCTGAAATTAAAATAACAGAATAGAACAGCTCTATTGGAAGAGACCTACAACAACCATCTAGTCCTGAGCAATTCAGGGAGCAACGTTATCAATAATAATAGTTACCATCTTAACATTATATTCAAAATAATATTTAAAGTCATTCTAATATCTCATAAGGCATGTTTGGAAAGGCTTATATTGCAGCAAGTCCAACCACAATCTTGGTAGATCACTCTCAAGCATGGAAATTATCAGGATGAATTTGTCATTAGAGAAAATGAAACCCCAACAAAAATGGTTTAGTCTTTAGGGTGGAGGAAAAATCAGTCTTATTTCTGCTTCACTTTGAGAATTTCTCTCATCTTTTTCTCTGCATATCCCAGAGTCCTGCTCAGAAACATGAAGAATCATAAGTTTGGAGTTGGTTTCAGGTACTTTTTTGGTTTTGGAGGGATTTTGTGGGGCAGGTTGCAACTCTCCTTCAAAAAAGGATGAGCTGTACATGGAACAAAAAAAGCCCTTCCTTTTCTGTCTGGTTTCAACACCCTTGTGCCAGTGGCACATATACTCAAAAACACAGGGGCAAATCTAACTAAATTCCTTTTTTGGGGGGAGGAATGGGAGAAGGGAGTGTTCAAGGCTCTTTCCTTTGGCTTGCAAGCAGAGTGGTACCATGGGTGGTAGCATTTGCTGATTGATCTGATAGGATGATGTGAAACCCCCTGTGCATTTTTCACTGACTCTCTACAGTGTGGCATATTGATTTTGCCATTCCCTGGTTCACTTCTAAAACCTACACAGTCAAAACTGTTACTTACTTGAAGCTTTCTGCTTTTCCAGCCCTGTTCTGACAGATATCTCTGTTATGGCACCATCTGCTGTCTTCATATTCCATGACTGAACCACAGGCTAGCACTTCTGCTGTGACAGTTTTTGAGGTGTAAAATACACTTCTCCTGACATCTGCCTCAGCTCATCCATCCTCCAATTAGAAAACCCTCCAAAAACAGTCTTGAGATGCTTTCCATTTTAATTTCTCCATAGGATCCTTCTTCACTATAAGGAAGCCAAGTCCCTCAGGTTTATTGTCTTTCAATTTTAAAGAGAGAGAATAGTTTTTGTACACAAAATGGTATTGTAGGCAGGCAGGGAGCACCTGACACACCAAATTAACACTACTTATTCCTTTCCAGTGTCTGTAAAAGCACCCAGGAACAGGCACAAGAGGGCCAGATATTCCAACTCTTTTGGCTGCAAAGACACATTCCAACTAAAGCAATCACCTGCTCTTCCAGAATGAAAAGGAAAACACAAAGCAAGCTGATTAGATGAATTTTGGTCTACTGAACTAGGAAATGGAAGCTGTTCCCATCTGTAGCTCCATCTCTGCACACAATCAGTTCAGAATAAAGGTATTCTTTAAAGGTAACATTTTGATGACATTCACCTGATTTTCTCACTTAGGTACCACAACGTTGTTAGTGCTGCAAAATCACTTTGATAATTCAGGATTATAAATTATGAATATGAATTTATTCTCCAGCCTTTATCAACCACTAAGCAACGAAGTTATTTAAGAGCAAGGCATATTTTAAAACTGTTACCTTACCAGAAAGACAGGCACATGTCTAATCACAGGAAGAATGAGGGTTGTGTCTATTTCTTTTGAAACTATATCTGGCCATCTAAAATTCAACATAATCAAACACATGTGGAACATGCTAGAATTCAGTGGTGGAATTCTCATTCAAAGTCATGAGAAGTAACAGAATGAAAGACAACTTATGAGGGGCAAAAAAATCTGTTATGAAAAATGTTGTAAATTTTTAAAGTACCAATCAAAATAATAAACACAAAAGACAGATTAGAATTGGTGACCCTTCATCTTTACCAAACACATAAATAGAATCAATACCACTAAACAGAGGAGTGGTGTTACTTTCCAAATTTGAGTAATGCAGCCCTATGCAGAGGAGCACTCTTAAAACATTCCAATAAACAAAACTACAAATCTAATGGGTTATTGCCATTCAGCTCAAGAGTTATTAATATAATTCATTTCCTATAGGCTTCCTAAAAGCATTCAAACACATTTCATCAGTAAACAAGATACCTGACAGTACATGTTCACATCTTGCCAGAGAAAGTCATAACCAGCAACGTAGTTTATAAGTTTTCTATTAATAAGTGTACAGATTTCCACCCCTCTCTCCATTTTTCCAGCTTCTCTCTTGTCTCTCTTTGTCCCCCATGGCTCATTTTTCCAAGCCAACCCTTTCAGCAATTAATTTGCACATAAGGAAAAAATCCTTTTTCTCCGAAGTTGTGCACTTATATGTGTATCAGTTCCTGTTTTTAAGGAAAGTTTCCACCCTGACTATTCAAAGGCCCTCTGGCAGTCCCACTACCACTGGGACGGAGGTCCCTTCACTGCAGGGGGCTCCAGTGGCCCAGCTGGAGCCTGCTTGACTCCCTGCACACCTCCCTCACAGTCAGAACAGGTTTCCTCGCTGATTTGACACCAGGTTTCCCTTAGCAAAGCCTCAGATATCTCATTCCTTAAAGCAGTTTATTCACGGGGCAGTAACACAGAAAAAGCTCAAGCTAGTGCCTCCAAAGAGGGACCCCCAAAGGAGGACCCCCTGGGCTTTTACAGCCCCTCAGTTTCCCCATGTTCACTCTCACCCTTCCTTCTCACACCTCAGCTCCTGCCCCTTCTCTATGTTCATTCACCTTGCTGGAGTCACCCATACTCATCTCCTTTTATTATCCAAAATGTCGGGAATTCTCGACTCCTGCCGTGACTCAGTGTCCATTCTCCTGGGTGGCATCACCCTTCTTTCCTGCCCTTTGTCATCCCAAAGGCTGTCATCCCATCCTCTTTTCTCGGGCTCCCACCCAGAGCTAGACCTGCATGTCAACCCCCATCTCATCCTGCAGCTCACAAGCTGAGCCCCTTGCACCAGATCTGTTCCTCATCACTGTCAAATCTATTTCCAAAGCTTGTGCCTGCCTAATTGCTCCACATATATTGTCCTTCTGTCCAAATAAACAGCTATTCTGCACCAAGTCACTCACTAAATGCTTCATGCCTTATTCACACAAGGTCCAGGGCTCTCAGAACAATATTTGCAAACAGTGTGCCTAGAATAATTCCCAGTTGATTTAAGTGTATAACATTCATCTACACATCTTTCTGGTTTCTCTGACTCCACACTGCCAAAATCCCTCTGTCAGCATTCATTCATGACACAGACCTATCCTACAGGCAGTTAGTCAAGCTCCCTCACTTTTGGCTATTATAAAAATCCTTACCCCCTCCCAAGAGAGGAAGGCTCACACATGAATGATCATAACAAATAAATTTATCAAGGCAACAGTTCAAATTTCTTTCAATGTCCTTTAAAATGAAGATACAGGGACACTTATGTCTGTTGCCTTATTTATTTTATCCTTTCACAGGCATCCACATAGTAGTTTATGGTGCAGCTAAAAGAATTTTTCCTTCATATTTCTAAACAAGTGGACAGATACTTTAGGTACTGTAATTATTTTACTTGTTCTTCTGGTTATGTATTTCTCTGCAGCATATAATCCTTAATAAAACTTGTACAAAATTATGTTACCTCTTACAAAGTGATTTTCTATCTTAAAGTTTCTTGCTATAAGTCTGTACTAATATCCTATTATAACTCTGCAGTGTTTATATATAGAATAAAAATGTATTACATGCATTTATTATTTACCTGTTGACATAAATTCTTATGGCGTTTTCTCATTTACATATAAATTTTCAGTTTCATAATTAGCCCTGTAAAAGGCACTTTTGTTTGCAAACAAGCACATCACTTCAGAAAAACATCATGCTTTTTCTGCCTTATAATTTTGCAGCATTTTATCTCTAATTTTATCTCTAATGTTTTAAACAAAAACAAAAAACAAACAAAAAAAAAAAAGTAATAAGAAATAAAATTAGCTATTTGCTTATATTTTAATTCCGGGAATGAAAGGGTCTATGAGACAAGCCTCCTACAGTTATAAGGTTTAAAATCTCTTTTGTCTCAGTCCTTTTACATCAGAAAGTGTCAGCAATAAAAGCTATCCATAATTACATTCAAAATTCTGCATAGGATTCCTTTTCCTGAGAAACAATGATAATAGTTAAATTGGTAGTGGCTGGACTCTGCTCAGTCCTTGGGGATATTACTGGGCTGCCCTGCTCTCATACCCCAACCTCCAAAGGTTGAGCAGGTCCTGATTTGCCACACCTCTTACCCTGCTCTGCTTTTTCCAATGTGGGGGACATCTCTGCATCCTGTGGGAGTTTCCTGGAGAGCAATACCCAGATAAAAGTGTCCACTGCTTCCATAGGCAGGGAAAGAGTTTTGGGAATTTCAGTGTAAAGAATATAACTATCATTATTATCCATTCGCTTTCTTGAAGGAGCAGAGAGCAAACCATCACCGGGTGTGACAACTCCCCAGCTCTCCTGGATGCACGTGGGATCAGAACTAAACGAGGCTGTAGTACAACAGGTGCCCAGGGACAACAGCACAAAAAAAAAAAAAAAAAAAAAGATGAGAGAACTGGGCTGACAATCAGCATCAAGATTTTTTGCTCCATCTGTAATTTTGCATGCACAATGCTTTCAGAAATTTATTTTCTTTTTCCCCCGCACTGAGAAGTGCAATACCCAACACACTACACACAATAATAAGGACATATTCATACCAGCAGAGGTAATTCAGTGGGGATCCAAAGCACAAAACCTTTAACCTGCTAAACTCTGGACTCAAAGTGACTAAGCATGAACACATATCCCAAAACAACAATGCCTCTCAAACTCTTACCTTGATTTGACTAACTGCACTTCTTGAACATAAGTTTGCCACTATTTCAACATACTTCACTGATGGTACTATAGAACAGTTCAGTGATTGGGCCTCTCCAGGAATAAATACTGCAACTTTTACCAGGCTTATCAAACAACTGTTTTCATAATGACAAATTAAATCAGTCTGATTTTCATTTTGACCCTGCATTTAGTTTAGAACAGAATTTTAATTGCTCTGCTAGCAGATCTGGGACTATTTGCAATGACACCTTTTTAATTGAAGGCTAGAAGAAAACCACAGACCATTCACCTTTAATTATGGGCACTTATAAAAGCATACTTTCACTTCTGTCTTAAATGACAGACGTTATCTCCCGTATGTCACCCAGGCACAAAACCATGCAGTTTTTGCAGGTAGCACTCTACTGGTCCACGTGGCAGTTTGGCAAGCTACAGGTTAATGTCAAACTTGCAAAAATATAGATAATGTCAAAGTGCTGCTGTTACATTCTGGTCCCCACTTCCATATTACCACAGCCCCACTTTGCACACATCTCACTGAAAGGCTGTGTGCACCTAAGTGGGCAGAAGGGCAGGTATCCAGCACAAGTGAGAGTGCCACAAAAATGCTGCTTTTTACAGAGTCAGCTTGCATCCAGCACAAGGACTGAAAATGAACTACAAACAGATCCTGATCAGAGATACCATGGGATGAAAAGAGCTTGGCTGGGACAATGGGAATCAAGTGATAATGTCTGAAAAACTGGGGGCAAAAATATGCTCCCTTGCTTTCTCCTTCCATAACAGTCTGTAACAGGTTTTATCCCTTTTCCTTCAGTTCCTTATTTTTCTCCATCAAAGTCCTTGCAAATATAAAGGGCTCTGTCCTCTTCTGGTTCTGTCCCTTTCCAAATTCTTATGCACACCCAATCTTGTCCCTGTTAAGGCAATTTGAGGAGCAGAAAAGGCCTTGACCCTGTGTCAAGAGCACTACTCAGCAATAGCAGAAACATCCCTAAATTATCAACACAGTTTACTGCTCCAATACAAAACACAGTCCCATACAAGAAACTGCTAAGAAAATTAACCCTACCACAGCCAAAACCAACACAAACACATTTGCAAGCTCTGGCAACAGAACAGTGTATTTTTACCCTTAAAACAGACAGAATTTTAGTGACATTTATTGTCACCAAAATAAAAAATAATTGCTCACCCACTGGCAATAAATTAAGCACGTTTATATTGCCAAGGGCAACATTTACTAGAAATTGTAAATAGCAAGCAAGTCTGAAATCACGTAAATCATCATCTCAGCTAATTAAATTCTGCATTTAATGGACTAATATTTATTGACAGTTCACTAAAAATGAATTAAGAAATGCAGTAACTGCACTTGTTGAAAATAACAGTATTATAAGGAAGTTTTTCTTAGTGTGTCAGTTGCTTGGGTTTTTGTTTGGCTGGGGTTGTTTTTCAGTTTTTTGTGGGTTTTTTGCTTGCTCTTAGAAGGTTATTGTAAAATTTCTCCAGGCCCTACTGTTAATATACAACAGCCAATTATTATTCTTTAATCAAAGAATTCATTCCTATTTTTTGGAAAGTAACTTACTGGGGCTCTTCTCACCAATTTTTATTCCTGCTTAAGAGATTGGACACTTAATGAAATATTGAAACTCAGGAAGGCAATAGAGAGACATTAGGAAAATACATGTGCCAATTTACACAAGTCTGTTAACTTGGTTTGGTCATTTTAGTGTTTCTGCCCTGCAATTTGGAATGAATTGCTGTGAACATCATTTATTAAACTGACAGTCTTCAAGGCATGGTTAGACTTTGCACTGAGATTTGGCATATGGGTGGCAGATGATACTTTATCTTTACCTGCAATGCACACTGACTTCTGACCTACCCATCCATCCACTGGTTTAAGTGTCAAGCCCAGAAACAGAAGCCAGAAAATTCTGGCAACAAAGAAAAAAAACAAAACATGGAGCCATAAGAGAGAGGCACATGAATTAAATAAAATGAAGAAACTCCACTGTTCTGTGGTAAAGGGTGACAACACTGGCACAGATGAAACAGTAAATGAAAAAGAAAAGAAAAAGGGGTCCGAAGGAAGAAAAAGGTGCAGCTGACTCCACGCAGTAACATGTTCTTGAAAGCTGTTCAAGGACCAAAAAAAAGGTATTTTATGGCACACACAGAAAGGGGCATTATTAAAATAACTAGAATGCTAAATGCAGGATCTGTAAATAATCAGATGTATAACAGTGGAATTTACGGGGGGGGGGGGGGGGGGAACAAGGAAAAAAAACACAAGAAAACACAAA
>VZTR01011732.1:360921-372441 GCA_013400775.1 Chaetops frenatus
TGTGACGTGGGGGATGAACAGTAGAAAAATCCCAAGGAAAGAACACAGTTCTGAGGTTAACAATGATTGAAGAAAAAGGAGATGTAGCAGTAGCATCTGTGCTAATTAGTAAGTTTCAGGATTTCTTCAGGAGTCTCCAAGGTGGTGACCTCAACTGCAAAGGAGCAAAAAATAAGCAAGCAGTTATCTGAAGAGACTTTTATATTATCAGTGGTGGTTAGGACAGAAATTTTATATATCCTCTTTTAGCTAAGCTATCCAAATTAGTAACAACTGTGCCTTTTATTCCTATGTATTTGCCTAGCAGGAGGTTGGTTAGTTCTCTGGGAATATTTTCTACTATGGGTGCCTGCAAATCCTGAGCACAGCAGATTTCTTCTCTCAGCAGAAATTTTTTTCTCAGCACACTTGTCTCCATTGCATGGGATGTTTAAATCACATTTAAATTACTCAGTGCTTTTTTGTAAAAGTAGTAATTGAATAATTTAATTCACTGCCATTAATTGTCTTCATTAGCCCAAACTGAAGGGGTAAGTCTAACACTGCTTTTACCAGTGGAGAATGCCACAGTTACCTTTTGGGTCTGCCTCCTAAATACTGAGTTCAACCATAAAAATTTCTTATATTTTACTGTTCTTTCATGCATTCACAGCTTCTACTTTACTAAAATTACTTTTTTAATGAACGTGTTCCTATAAGAATATCTAAAATTGTATGTTTTAAATCTGGAGAGCAGAAACACTTTTTGTTACACTGAAGTTCTTCCCCATGAGCCCTGTTCACAATACTCAGCAAGAATTGCCAAGGGTGGAAAAGGAAGCTGGGGGCTCCAGGGAATCCAGGGCTGTGTGACAGGCGCTGGTATTTCATTACCAGGACACACATCTGTGCTCAGCAGCCACTATCGTTTACAGAGCCTGAAAGAGAGTAAAAGATATAAATGAATAATGAAGTATTTATGAATTGTAAAAAATAAAAGGTCTGTATTTAGTTGTAGCAAATATTTATGGTGTACAGCCACATATACTTCAGATGAAATTTCCAGTTTGGATTCAATACTGGTCTGCAGGGCTCTGCTTCAGAGTGCAGAGTGCATGTCTAAGGAGCACACAGAAGTTCTTGGATGGTGTTCTAAAGGTTTCTTAAAAGCCTTATTTGAGCAAGTTTTCCCCATGCCTCCTTGAGAAGAGAAAAGAAGTTAATAAAAGAGATGAAGATAATATAAAATCTTTTAAAATCTTTAAATTCTTCTTATTCTCAATGAAGCCATCAACCATACACAAAAAATACAGCAGGAGCTGCACTGATTTCTAAATATTACATATTTGATTGCAAGATTGCTGGAGAAAAAAAATCCATCCAAGTGTAACACAAACCCACATTACTTTATTCTAGCCATCGTTTTGGTAAATTTTATCCATGAGTAACAAGTTTTCTACCCACCTAGTGCACCTACATGGATGTATGCTCCAACACAGTACCAGAAACACAAACTGTTCCATAATAAGAAATAAACTGCACAAAAGCAAAAAAACACATTCGTTCAAAACACACACACACAGAGGGAAAATTCAGCCATCTACCGTTTGGATTAGAGAAACTGCAGCTGCTTTTACCAACTGTCACAGGTCAGGATCCTTTAGTTCCACTTGCAGATACCAGGCAAGGCTCTGCTGCCTCACGTTCTCTCACGCTGACCCCGCAGCAGGACGAGGCACTCGGCAAAGCTCGAGTGGAGGGGCAGGTGGCAAAGGGCTGGGAAAGCTGAAGGGCATTAGGGCATTAAGTCATTAGGGCATTAAGTCATTAGGGCATTAGGGCATAAGGTCATTAGGGCATTAAGTCATTAGGGCATTAGGGCATTAGGGCATGCAGGTGGCAACAGCTGCAGCAGAGCAACAGATGCAGCATGCAGGTTAAAAACCCTGCATAAACTGCTCATCCTCTGGAAACACCCATACCCAGCACCGCGAGGTACAAGGGAAAACTGAGGAACAAATGTATGCATTCACACACACTGGCAATAAACGTGCTGGTGTTTGAAAAGAAAAACCTCTGCTTCCAAACCCGTGACCCCAGGGGAATTACAGACAGCTTTGGGTCATTTTCAGCTTCCCCAGCATCTCCAGAAAAAGGGAGTCAGTTTCAAAGGGGAAGAGGTAGAAATTAAGAGAGGGTATGGTACTTCTTGTTGCTACAGTTGGCAGATATAAGCCACATGCAGCCCAATGGATCAGCTTAAAATTCTGCATCTTTCAAAACCCTCAACCCAGAGAAGACTTCTCTTGGGTAGAAATCTGAAGAAAGAAATCAGATTAAGTCATCAAATTCTTAAAACACATTCATTTCCTTTGACCCATTTAACTTAAGGAAAGGCCTGGCACTTTGTAAAACCCCTTGGGCAAGATCTATGCATTTTCTTCTTTCAAATTTGAAAATAAAACATTCCTCTCTTCTTAGTTACTAGTATAAATGTGTCCTGCCTTACCAAGATAACCAGTGTGAACAGAAAACACTCAAACTAAAGAGCTGCTAAGCCATGATTCTCAAAAGCATACACAAAGGTTGGAAAGTTCAAAGGATACTGAAGTATCCTTTAAGATGCTCAAATCTCCAAAAGTACTTAAATAAAGTACTTAAAGTACTTAAAGTGAAGTACTTAAGATGCTCAAATCTCTGAAATAAATGAGAGTTTGGCATGCAGTTCCTGTGGATTTCTTTTGAAAGTCTATGTTTAAAAACTGCCAATAACAAATAGAAAATGTATTTTAAAAGCAACCAAGCCATTCAGCAGTAGTTTTCAAAGAGAAAGGAATTAAATTTAGCCTGGTTCATCCCAAATGATCCCACAACTCACTTAAATCTGCCCACCCTATAAATGAAATTCCAGACCAGATTTTTCAGTTGGCTTAATATCTGGTATACCTTTCCACGACGTATCAGAGAGATCTGTTTCTCTAAGCCCTTATATCTCTGCTGTATAGCATAGAGCCCTGGGTTACAGAAATTTCTTTCATTAAGTTCTCCATTATTTACAAATTGTTCAAGATATAAATTATCCTAGCTGTTACAGCTGTCAAAAAATATTACTATAATGGAAATTTATGATTGCAAAGGATAAAAAAAAAAAGCATTAGGACAATACTTATGAAAGTTAGATTAATTTTGTCTCTGAAAAGCAGTTATTTAAATTAACTCCAATTCCAAGAGCTGCACAGTAATTTACAGTCCCCACAGAAAGAAAAGGATTTTTAATGGAGTTTTCAATTCACTCTCAAAGAGTTTTATTTTTATTGTCGAAATATAACATTTCAAGGCATTAACTCAGTATCTCATTTAAATAATAATGTGGCATGATTGTTGTTTTTGATTTAATTTTAATTTTTTTCATACGGCATGGTGCAAAAAAATTAAAATTATAGGACCTGTCACTTAAAAAGATATTAGCAAGCGTTTATGATGACAGAAGTATCCTTCATATTACTTTCAGAGATAAAAGAGGATTTGTTCTTTGGTTTATTAAGCTAAACATCAGAGGAGCACTTAGGCTGCAAAATCATGTAAAAAACCCCCTCTGCTACTGCACCCAGACCCCAAAGGCACTCCAGCCATATCTGTTGACAGCTCAAATGTGAATTTCAAGGAAACTGGGCCAGCATAGCCCACTGTGAACACGGGGCAACAGCAGCAAACTGTCTATATGGATCTACCCAGCTGAAAATTGCTCACAGAAGTTGGGATAATCCTTATGTCATTATTTAATGGGTCATTACATATTTTTCCATCACAGTCTGGCACACCAATCTCTGCTATTACAGTTCCTTCTACCCTGCCTCATTCATTAACACTTTGAGCAGTCTGGGGACAGAGACCAAATCTTCATCAGGAACACCTGAGTAGCATCACAGAGCCTAATCAGCCCCTTCAAACTCCAGCTTCACAATTAATGTTGTGGCAGCTACATTGTTGGTATTAGAAACTTCACTGAAGTGCTGGAAGACACAATACCCTCAAGTGAAAAGAGAGCAATCCATTTTTTTTATTTTACTGAAGACTCCTAAAATAACCCTTGTCATCTTTCAGGATTCTGTCAGACACACGATTCTTTTCCATTTGTAATTGCTACCAAAGGGTCACCTCCAAATAATATTTTTGTGCACTCATCCAACCAATAAGAGAGAGAGAGAGGTGTATTTAGCTGGGAGTCAAATATTCCAAGTTATATCAAATTAATATCAGTTCTGTCCATGCCAGCAGTATAATTATCCTCAGATCCCTCCAAATAAAACTTCAGACTTCAAATTTCAGGTCCTTTGTTGGATTTTGAGCTTCAAAGTAAAAACAGCTCAGTAAAAACAGCTGAAGGAAGAGAAACATTTCTATCTCACACCTAAAACTGTGGGGGAGAAGAACCCCACTAAATTTTAATTTGCCCTCTCCAAAACACAAGTACACAGAGTAGCAGCAGTTCCCAGTTACTCCAGAGTTAGAGGCTGAGTTAGAAAGGGATACACAGATTTCTGAGAGCAGCTGGAATTATTCCCACGTGGCATTCTCCTCAATGAATTTGAACAGGATTGCTTTGAGAACGCTGCCAGTCTGGAGGTAAAACAGTGTCAGTCTGCACAAGATCACATTCCCTGGGGCCAGATTTCAGATTCTTGTCATTGCATTTTTGTGTGCAAAGACTGTGATGTCAAAGCCATTAAGTACATCTTGCAGTACTAATTTCCTAAATACAAAAAATACTCCCCTTGGAATAAGAACCCTGAGTGGTCAATACCTCGAAGCAATCAGGATCTTTTTTTCTTCTTCCTCCCAGGAAGAAAAGGAGCACAGTTCAGACTTTGAAGGGATAGGAACAGCTGTTCCCATCTGAACAGTCACGGTGCCTTTGTTATCCAAGAACAGAGGGAAAAAAAATTACTTTTAAATCTTCAACCAGTAGTTCTCTGGAGAGAACAAACTGCTTTCTGAAGAATAAATTAAGCATTCAATTAAACTCTACAACAGGTAACTACTGTTCTCACACACTTTGGGGGAAATACATTCAATGGTATTATTACAATCCTCTGCAAATAACTCCTATAAATCACATCAAATTGAAAAGTTCTCTTCTCAGTTCAAGGAAAATGTCCAATATAAATAACATTTAGATTTAAGAAGGGAGAAAAATAATAAAATACCCAGAATATTGGCATTACATCAGTCCCTGATTTTCCAATTGCAGGACTAGGTTAGCAGACATCCATTTCTGTAAAGATCTATATGTGCATCAGGTCTTCTCATCCCACTTCTGACTCTCTACTTCCCAGAATTACAAATGCATATATAATTCTGAGGTATTTCCAAACACCAAATAATATGGCTTTAAAGAATTCATTTGTCTCCATTGATGAAGCATTTGATTCAGGTTAAATTACTATGTTTATGAAATAGCTTCAGGATTTATTGTATTTCCATGATAACTCATCAACTACACTTTAGCTTGAAGGAATATAAGAAGAAAACTTAATTAACACTCATTTTCAAACTGCCAAGAGCTGCTGTAGGTTCAAGAGTTTTATCTACATATGAGCATGACCCAAATAAATAAACAAAAAGGTACTGCTTCCAGACCACTGAGCCTATTACTAAAATTAATTGAGCAATATTGACTTGGATATTCTACTCATCTAACAGAGTTAAAGGCAACAGTAGCCCCTGAAGATACAAATTCCTTTTGCTTTCTATTAATACACTGACCATGGTGAGTTAATTAAGCAGCATATTTATCTCCAGATTTGATGCAGTGTAAGTAAATATTATGTTGGGCACTAGCTGCCATGTTGAAAGGAGTACTCCAACCTCAAGGTAAAAAAAATAGAGGAAAACAGAACAGTGAAGCAATTAAGTTTTTTATCCAATTTAGTAAAACTGTTTAAGAATAAACTATTAAGGATAAAAGAAAAAAAAGAAAACCATAAAATTTTCACACAAGCATAAATCAGAAAAATATTTCATATACTAACAGGAAGTAAAATGTCAAAATACAATACCATGATATAAACTTTCAACTCTTAAACAACATAGGTGTAAATTTGAATTAGACATATCCTTTTTATCTCTATGTATCAGGCTATTTGCTTCTAAACCAAAGATGCTGTGGCCTTTAACATTATTAAATAACTCATTGGGTCAAAGCCCTCTTGAACTGTAATGCTTTTTTAATAAGATGTTATGAAGTGTTTTCATGCAAGCAAATCATTATTACAGGCAAAACCCTTTTTCACACTAAGACCCTTTTAACTGCTAAAACAAAGATTTGCAATAAGGAATGGCTGCAAGTATAAATAATGCATAATTTACAGTAAATTTTTCTGAAAGTAAGCAAACATCATTTCAGAACACCAAGGAATCGAGTGTACCCACTTGGGTAGGATTATTAGAATGACTAAACACTACCTGTGCAAGTGTTCCAAGACTGTGTCCACAATCAGCCTAAATTTAACAATATATCTCTCTCTGATGTATAGGTAAAGAACATACACACCTCTTTTTCTCTGGGTAGAACCCCTGGCAGTGTGCTGTGATCGATCTAGCAAGAGATCAGTGTCTCAAATCAAAACCACAGCATTCTATTCCTAGCTGCAGTTACCAGCATCTCTAAAATGTGTAAAACCCTGTAAAACAAAGCCATGAGATAGCAGGTGAGGATGGCTTCCAGCTTAGAGCAGCTCTTGAAGCTGTGTTACCACATTTGGTATGGGATTTTGGTAATTGATTCTACAGGAACCTCTGCAAGTTGTTCTCTGTTGGAAATCACTTACATCCTGTACCATTTGTTATGTCTTTTCAGAGAATCTGTGCTGGACTTGGCAGCCATAGTAGCTGGCAACAAGAATATTGTTGGCTTCAACACTTCCTTAGTTTTCCACCTAGGAAATATTAAAAGAGGAACATACATAAGCATCACTTCAGGTTTATCAGAACACACGTTTTCCTTCTTCAGTCAGTGCAAAAGATGTCATGCCAATTTTTCAGAAATCATTTGGCATTACCAGAGATTTTTTGTAATTTCTTCCAGTGTGATAAATATATCACTCAGAAACCTTTTCTGCAATTGATAAGTTGAAGGACAAGCTATTAGTGTGACCTCAGCCACAAATATCCTCCACACCATACCCACTCCCCTGGCAAATTCTCTGTCCCTGGACCACTGCAAGCTGTCACCAGCAGTCATGCATCATCTTGATTAGGAACAAGAACCAAATCACAAAAACTGCATTTCAGATGTCAAGATTAAGGAGATTTCAGTGGGAGTCTTCTCAAATTGTGGATTTAATCATAGCCATTAAGCCAGTAGAATTACATGTCAGTAGGTGTGATAATTGTCAGATGGAGCAGGGAAAAGGAAAGAGAGATCATAGATAAAAATTACAGCTTTGGTGTTCTCCTAAACGGATAAAATATGGAGGATTGAAGCAGAAATATGTTCCAAAGATGACCCAGGCAAAGACAAATATATGCCTTGAAGGCTTGTCAGCTAATTTTCAAGAGCAGATAAACTGTCTCTGAGCAAAGATTATTTATTTTTTATGTTCTTATTAAGAAGTGATTTACTGTGGCAGAGATTAGTAACTCACAAAATCATTCTACACTTACACAGAAAGGGTTCCAAATATTGTACTTGAGCCTTTCAGTTTAAAACCCTTCAGCCAGATATGTACACTCAGAGAAAGAGTTTGGTCCTCCTTGCAGATCATACACCTGATGCTACAGCACACATTGGCTTAGAAAGTGTCCTTCAGCTGACACAGAGACAAAGGCTGCAAATTTAGAAGGGGATAAATTTTTTAAAAGTATAAATTCACATTGCAGAGTCACAGAAAGAAGAGTAGCCAATTTGGAACAAAATTTTTAAAAGGCCACTTAGAACTAAAATCAGCATCAGTAACAGAATTGCAGCTCCTTTCATTCAGTGCAAGCCTCCAAAGTTCCTGTACATCCACATCTTCAGCAAGAGTCTAAAATCTCGGAATGTTGGAGCAGAAACCTGTATATGTGTGTGAAATTACATAAAATTTATTAAAAAAAACAGTTAGAGGAAAAGAGGATTGACAAGATGAAAACCAGACATAGAAAATAAAAAGATAATCCACTAGATTTTTGGTGTTTGCCACATTCATGAATTTCAAGCCAGTGCAAAAAATGATGGAATATATAACTGCCTAGTCTAAGAGTTAAGAGTTTTTTGTTTTCTCTTACATTAATTCTTCCAGTTAATCCATTTACACACATGACCTCTTAGGACAAACATAGTTGCTGCAAATTGAATATTTAGGTCCTGTGAAAATAAGAAAAATCAGATGCCCATCTCCTAGTTGTTTTGTTTGGGGATTTAAAATCTGGTGAGGTGAGGGGTTTTGCTTTTTCTTGATAGTTATTTGGAGGCACTTTTTAAAAATTTGTTTGGGTTTTCCTAGGGTGTTTTTTTTCTCAGCTGCAGAGGCAAATGTCTTGCTCCATTCTGCTTGCTCACTGACCCTGTGATCCCTGCATTTGTTTTGCTATAAGGAGACACTCATACAGTCCTGCAGGCAGAAAGCAATTAAAACATCATGATCAAAAGTGCCAACTTTCCAAATAGTCTCACTGCTGGCTTCCTTATCAAAAATACTAGAAGTAAAATTAGTGTTACATTCTTTAAAAAGAAAAAAAATCAATATGCTCAAAGCCTACTCATGAAGAGAAAAATTTCAATACCCAAGCTACCAGAGAACAAAGGGTCTAGAATCTCACTTTTATACTTCACATTTAGGCAGTTTATAATTTAGGACAGAGCTTTTGGATTAGCACACACTTGTACCCAAAGAACCATTCACTAAAAAGACCCCCAAAACCAAAACACTTCAGAAATTTAGCCTAGTCAAGTAAGAATTGGCACATTACTTCATGTCAGGAAAAATGACAAACTCCAAAAAGTTCTAAAACAGGTAAGGAGCTACAATATCACAGTAAAAAAAAAAAAAAGTTACTTTATGTGTCTGTTATCTAATCTTTTTTTGCTTCTTGAGATTATAAAAGTTGAAAAATATTTTTTCAGGCTATGTTTGAACCTCTTACTCAAGTTTCTGCCCTAGCAGGTGGTTGAAGACTCCTCTACCCAAGGAAATGGAAAGAGTTGTCCTAGCAGATGTCTCACTAGGCTCTGAGTGGATCAGTCTCTGCACACTCCTGCTACCGAGGAAACCAAGTTCACCAAAATAACTCCAGCTTTTATTCCCAGCTGAAACATGAAGCTTCCAACTGTTTTACCCCTTTATGGACAAGAGCCAGAAGAGTTCAAATCTCTCTGCCACTTTAAGTACAAGTTTATATCAGGTCATCAAGAGGACTTGTTCAATCAACAGAAAATTTCTGAAAACTCCAGTATCTTAACCTTGTTTTTCTTTGCCACATTTCAGCCATCACTGCACAAAATATAAATCACTACTTGATGTATCCACAGCTACTCTTGTATGCCATGATCAGGCAAGTGGCCCTATATAATAACACTTACTAGCCCTAAAAAATCTAGGAAAAAACCAGAAGTGGTTAAAATGATGTGTTTTACCCAATGGTGCTATGCAGATACTTAGTTCCTCACACCATTTAATTGAATTAAATAACCTTTTTTCTTGCTAAAGACTCTTTATCTAGTTTAAAGACAAATATAGTGAGGGTTAGGTATATTCTAAAAATCTAGAAATTAGGATGCTTTCTAGAGAAAGTAAAGAAAAAAAGAAAAGAAAGGGTTCATAATAATGCTGATAAATTTCCTAATAATTGATGGAGAATTATGGTGGTAAAAGGTGCAACAAGAACTGTTAATCCAGGGAAACAAAAGCGAGAGGCTAGGGAAGATGGGGTGAGAGGGAAAAGGCAGACAAAAATGAAATTCTGTGGGCAGAGAACAAAAAAAAAGAGGAAAAAAAAAAGAAAGGCTATCAGCAGGAAGCATTACTAGAGGAGGGCAGATGTGAAGAATATACACGTGACAAGAGGTCTCTGTCAGGGGCAAACTGCAATAACATCCCAAGGTAGTGATATTCAACATCACTTGGGTTTAGCAAAAGTAAATTAAAACCATCAGGAACATGCTTGTATTATTTAGGACCTTCTTTCAGCTCCTTTTTGCCTAGCTCCCAAAATCCCCAATATGGGATAAATTAAATCTTCTGAGGAATATTTCTGTTCTGAAGGATTCTGTCATCTGTTCCTTAGTGGGAATTAGACTTCATTACCAGAGCTGCAGGGCATGCTGCAAGGCACTGCCAGTCACACAGCCTGCTGAACAGAGCTGGGATCTGACCAAGGTGAGAGAGATCAGGACTTGGGGAAACAGCTGCTGATTGTTCCGTTCTGTCTGCTTCTGTAATCTGGTTTCAGCGATAATGAAGATCTGGAAAAGAGTTTTGTGCAAATGAATCCCAGACACTCATCCTGCTGAAACAGCTCTCTAGACCTGAACAGGGTATTTTCTTTAAGCTTCAAGCTGCATTGCTGAAATGCTCAAGTCATTTATAAGGCATTTTATGGAAGTACAAAACTACAGGCAGACTAAAACATGAAGATGTAGAGTCCATCAAATCATCAAATTGTTTTATTTTTTTTTTACCAATGAAATCAGCTCTGAGAGATTGAGTCAAGTCTTTGGTGTGACTTATCAGGAACTATTTACATGAAAACTTTGCTAGTTTCAGTAAGCCAGCAATGCTCAAAAGGAGCAAACCTATCATGCTCAGAGCAGCAGATATCTCTAGGCTACCACATCAAAAAAGCGATTTAAAAGTAGAAGAGTCATTGGTATCACATGCTGTGCATTGATCACCAGCATCCACTACACTTTCCTAAAACCCAGTGAAAGAAGAAGAGTTTCCAACAAGAACATCCAGTTTATCCCACCAGCACACAAAGAGACAAGCACACAATGATAAAGCACAAGTGGGAGCTCACACTCATAACTTCTGGCTTGGAAAAGGAAGGCAACAGCCTTCATCTACAGAGAGGCTTTTGAAACATTTTTTAAATGTTGATTTCATTTACACAAGACCACTGCACCCCAGGCTTAAGCATCTGTAAATTCCATAGTACACCTGTACAAAAATACCAAAAGCTGGAAAAAGTTCTGGTTCTTTCTTCCTTACACACTTTTATAAATCCAAGTATTAGATCAACTCCCATTTAACATTTGTATTATGTAGAGAACTGTGTCTAGCAAACCAACCAAAACCTTTCCCAAAGAAAAAAATGTGCTTATTCACAACAGCAACAAGACTTGATAACTGCTTGCTAATTACTTATCTTAGAGAATACTTTACTCAGTTTTCATTTAATTTATACTTGTTTGGGAGATTTAATCAGATGACAGGTTTTAATTAGGCAAAATGGAAAATTAAGTTTCATGTTTAAACTCCAGTTTCTGGAGGGAAAAAACCTCTCTTTTCAACAGTTTCTTTTATTTACAGAGATGATTGTGCAACCAACTTAGATGAGACC
>VZTR01011733.1:0-14540 GCA_013400775.1 Chaetops frenatus
TCTGTCTTGTGTATCCCAATACAGATTTTAGAGTATTTGGGTGAATCTTGAATACCAGTAAATCTTCTCAAAATTCCTGAAAATTGAAGGGATATTGTCATCCCCATTTTGTAAAATTGAGGCCCAGAAGCAGTTGAGACTTCAGTAACTGAGACACCCAATATGCTTTTTTTTGGAGTGCTTAACACTATGTAACAGTCACTGTATATGAACAGCAATTAAACAGTGGCTTCAGTTGTAGGCTGGATTGCTTTGGTTCTGCTTTAATTCAAATGTCAAAGAAAGGTAACTTTAGAAAATTTAGTCTACAGGAAGGGATCAGCTAGCTAATAAATGTCTAGTGCACCTGGAAATACCCTGTAAAACTCCATGATAGAACAGGAAGAGAATTTCTAGTCTCCTCATCATCTAACTTCCTAATCTTCTCATTTTCTAACCAGAATCTCATTTTGTAATTTTATATCTAATATTCATTATAGACAGGAATCTCCTTGCAGGATAACACTGTTTCTTCAGAGAATTACCGAATCAGGGAGAGATTTAGTGCAAAAGTAAAATATAGTCATGCAACTATTTTATGGTCCCTTTCCAATTTGTCAGAATTTTTTGAGCACAGAAGGGTTGAGACAACCCAGATAATGTGAAAATACAGATTATTTAAGGTTTCTGTGAATTAAGCTGTAAGTGCATAGTAATGTGTTTGTAAGTTTAGAAAACTTGTAAACTGTAGCCTGGAGACACCAGGGACAGCTAGGAAGAGCAGAAGGCAAAGTAGAGGTGATTTGAGAACTATGTGCTCCAATTCCTGAAACTGACATTGTGGCATAGGCTGGTCTGTGAGTAGAAAGTAGGGTTACCTGCATGTATCAATCAGTTATTGAACAACTTAGGCTTGTCTGATTGATAATTCACGTGTATCAAGTTGAAAAAATACAGCATAAATACATTCTTGCATTACACTGTTATTCGTTCTAATCTATGATGTCTAATCATCCAATGTAAATAGGGAATAGCTCCACTGGTTTAGAAGCATTAAACTGTTTAAAGATTTTCTGAGATGAGGGTCAGGCTCGGTGTCTTTATCCTATAGGAAGTGCTTGTTCCATTACAGTTAAAGTATTTTAGTCTGTGAAAGTGTTTGCAAACATTCTTTGACTACTCCACCATAACATGAGGATCCTCTCTTTTGTAAGTTGTGTTTCTGCAAATGAAATTCCCTTGTTACTGCTGCAGTTTGGGAATTGTACTTCTCCCTGTGTACACCAGCATATAGGAGAGGGGAATGAGGCATTGGGGACACATATCAGCACTTATCTCTTTAGAAAGTCATCATGGTCTGTGGCAAATGCATGCTTCAGTCTTATTAACTATTTACACTTGGAATAATCAATTATTCAGGAAAATAAACCTTTTAGGGTGTAAATATTAAATATGTTTTTATGTGGTAGCTGTTAATTTGGCAATGCAGAAATGTGTACACTTGTGTTTTGTTTTCTACCTGTGCACCTGTGATGCTATTTTTGCATATGAGACATAAAACCAATCAGAAGTTCTGGACCTGGGTGTTACTAATGAAAAAATTTGTTTTATTTCAGACATGAAGAGTATACTGAATAATAACATGCAATTAAGTCCCTGTACTACAACCACTACACTCACAAAACTGCTGAAGTTAAAGGAATTTTGAATTCAAGTTTTTGATTTCAGAGTTGCTATTTAATTCTTCCCTGGTTTGTTTGAAGGCAAGAATTGCAGGAGTTTGTCTTGATTTTGAAATCCACATTCTGTAGCAGATGAAATGGTGATGTGAAATGTAGCTTTTTTTGAACAACCTGGCACTTAAGCGTGTTGTAATTTAGCTCATAGCATAATTTGAAATTAAACCAGGCTTAGTTGTGAAACCAGTTGAGATAATAATTCTGGCTTAGAGATTTTAAGGGCATTTTGGTAGGATGCTTTGACTCAGGTGTACAGCTGTAAAAGAGAAAAGCAGAAACTTAAGGAAAAATTTAAGACAAATCACTGAATGAAGCATTTTAATTTTTTTGTGTATTGAATGGGACATAAAAAAAAGATAAATGTCGTACTAAAAGCTGTAACATGGAAGTTTTAAAAGAAGAATGAGTGTTAAATTATATCACACATTAAATATTTCATGTACTTCATAAGTAGGATAATTGCAAGCCCTTTAATTTTTATGGTTCATAGTTGGAGTTCTTGGCATAGTATTAGTAAAAGGGAAAGCCTGAATGAGGTTGGAATACTTTTAAATAAAAGTCTCAAAAGAAAGGAAAAAGTAAGGACACCTTGCTTGCAGGTCTCTCAATAGTTTTTGTTGATCCCAGAATCAAACGTCAGAAAATGCTCAGGGCCTTATGTACATTACAGAAGTGAGGTACCATTGTTGATGATGTAGCACAGGAACCTAACTGGTTTTCTTTGAACACAGCTGTCACTTGACACTAATCGTGGGGTAAAGTACTCAATATCAGGCAGGGAATAGAAGGTGTGATAATATATTAATTAAGTTTAGCTTTTGTTTTGACATATTTTAAAGTTACCTACACAGTAAAATTTTTAAGATGTGGCTTGAATTGAGTATAAATTAGTTTCCCCATTTTTTAAGAACTCCTATTAATTAATTTACAGCTATGTCAGTTCACAGTCCTTTCCCTCCATTGGGCCAATTAGGTGTTAAATTCCCTTTAATTTCACTCTGCAGATTGTGGAACACTGGTTGTTAGGGGGATATTTCAGCATAGAAGTATGAGGCAACTACTTCACCTTCCCCACTGTGTACCTTGCATAGGAATATATCAACAGCAGGTAGAACCAGCCTGCTTAAAATCAGCAGTATCTTAGTTTAGAGAATGTTCCTATGACACCGAAGCTGAAGTTTACATCCAATGTAAATATCTTCCCACCAGGGCTTTATCAGCTAGAGCACACACTGTGTGTTTTTACTTGTGGACATTTTTAATCAATCCATGTTTGCCTCAAACGTGAAATCTGGCCAAACAGGCCTGTGTGAAGCAAATATCAGAGGTCTCTTCACTTTCTTAAACAGAGGAAGCCTCTATCTAAGTGATTTCCTAGGGAAAATGCTGCAAAAAGGGACTGGAACGTCTTAGGAAGGGATGAAATGTTTGAACGTTCAAGCACCTATAAAGGGGTCTGAGCACTTTGGGTGTGCACACTGAGTGGAAATTCTGGGTCTGGTTCCTTCAGGAGAAAGGTACACCATGTGCACCCAGGCTACTCTGTGGTCTGGCTTGGCATTTGGAGACGGGGAGTGGGGATTTACTTTGAAACTTCTTCCCTGCCCAGTCCAAAGCACAGGTACAGATTCAGCTATAGTGTTTCAGGCTCTGCAGTGATGGGCTGGATGTGGATGCTGGGAGAGGAAGACAGGATGGTTTACCTTCAAATTCCCATTGTGAATATGTTGCACTGTGTTTTAATTGCTGTTAGGGAAAATTAATTGTCAACAGTGTAATTTCAAATCTAATTGCAGATTTGTCAAATAGCATTTCCTGTTCTTTTTTTGTGGTATAATAATGTTTATGATATGCATCATAAAACCCTGAGTCATTTTTTTCTCTGCAGATTGTAGTAGAATGTTTAGGAAAGGAGTCAGAATTCTCCTAGATGTTACTTAGAAGAAATGAAGACAATGTGACAGGCTTATAAGGTCAGGGTTACAACAGCTTTCTTTTGAGACCCGTTGGAAACATAATAATATTTTTGCCATCATTGTACCCTATAATACCTGGCCTATATACTAGCCAGAACCTGGCCAGAAGACCATTGCATATTGAGAAGGGGGTGATCCATGTAAGAGTTACCCTGAGTAGGGCCTTCAGGGTTGTGCTGTGCTGCAAAACTTCCCTGGCTTCAGGATGAATGCAGCCAGCTTACTGAAATGGAGAAGGCTGCAGACAGTTATAACTGGGTACTAGTGACTACATCACTTATGTGTCCCTGTCTGTATCTAACAGTGCAGCAAGAAGTCCTCATGTGAACATCCTTCCTGCTTGACAATAGGAGGGGTGAATATAACTTGGTGAATATAATTCCCTATATAACAGCTCGAATGATCCAAATTATGGGAGTCTCTTTTAGCGATAGGATTTGCACAGCATGCTCTGTGTGGGTTGGAAGTCCTGCACTATTTGGGTTTCTCAATACAGAATTAGAGACTCAAAGAGTGGCTTGAGTTGGAAGGGACTTTAAAGATCATCTAGTTCCAGCCCTCCTGCCATGGACAAGCACATTTTACACTGAACCAGGTTGCTCAGGGCCCTATTCAACCTGGCCTTGAATACGTCCAAGAACAAGGCAGTCACAATTGCTCTGAACAACCTGTTTCAGTGCTTTACCATTGTCACAGTTAAGAATGCCTTCCTAAGATCTACCCTAAACCCACTCTCTTTCAGTTTAAAGTCATTCCTCTTGTCCTGTTACTGCATGTCCTTGCAAAATTCCTTCTCTAGCTCTCCTCCTTCAAGAACTGGAAGGTGCTATGAGAAGCTCTCTTCTCCAGGTTGAACAACCCGAATCCCTCGGGCTGTTTTCATAGGAGGGATGTTCCAGCCCCCTGATCATCTTCATGGCCCACCTCTGGACTCATTCCAAGAAGTCCACATCCTTCATAGGATCCCTTCATTAGGGGCCACAGAGCTGGATGCAGCCCTCCAGGTGGGCTCTC
This sequence comes from Chaetops frenatus, assembly GCA_013400775.1. Taxonomy (NCBI): domain Eukaryota; kingdom Metazoa; phylum Chordata; class Aves; order Passeriformes; family Picathartidae; genus Chaetops; species Chaetops frenatus. The sequence continues at coordinate 4,709 of VZTR01011733.1, forward strand.
ACAACTGCCAAGCAGAAGGGCAGTAAACCCTCCTTCTCCCTGCTGGCCAAGCTGCTTTTGATATAGGCCAGGATATGGTTGGATTTCTGGGCTACTTGTGCACATTTCTGGGTCATATGGAGCTCCTTGCCCACCAACACTGCAAACTTTCTAGGGCTGCTCTTGAACCATTCCCTGCCCAGCCTGTATTTGCATTTGGGATTGTCCCAGTTCTGGTGCGGGACCTTGGACTTGAGCTTGTTGAGGTTTCATGAGGTTTGCACAGATCCACCTTTCAAGGTGTAAAGGTCCCTTTGGATGCCATCCCATCCCTGCAGTGTGTTGACAGCACTACATGAGTTTGATGCTGTTGGAAACGTTGCTGAGAGTGGAATTGATTCTGTTTTCCACATGGTTGACAAAGATGTTAAATAGCACTGATCCCAACACCAAGCCCTGAGGTACGCCATTATGATAAATATAGGGGATTTGTGAACAATATTTATCAGTGCATATCAGATGTGCTAACTAAAATGGCAGGTGACTTCACTTTTCCCAGGAATTGGTGAATCTGTAGTTAAAAATTACCTACAATTAGATACCATTCTCCAAACAGCTGATTACCTTTAATAATTATTTAAAAGACTCATAAAAGCATCCCATAATGGCAGGGACTTTCAGCTTGGTCCTTCTGCTCCAAGCAGGACTATTGCCAGCACTATATAAAATCAGCTATGACTTGGCCTTTCTGACCTTGCATTGCTTTGTTGTACTGAGGTATACCCTAGCTGTCTTTATTAATTGCTACAGGTAAGTTGGCTATTTTTTATTTCTTTCAACTTGGAAATTGTATTGTAACAATGAGGAAGAAGGGAAAAACAAACTGCCATGTAAATGACTGCAAAAGCGGTGAAAATCAATCAATGGGTAATTTACAGTGGTATTTTTGCAAATGCTGGTCAATGATGTGGGTATATATAGATTGCTAATATCAAGTTAAAGTGGAGGAAAGGATCAGGCTTTTATAGTAGACTGTTCACGAAGGCCAACTGATGTCATGAAGTTCAGGGGAAAAAAAGAGATGATTTGGATAGTACTAACAAATGTAGTATTTAAAATCTGAATGAGAATTCTTGGCCTTGGTGATTGAGAAGCTTCAGCTGTAGTTGTGTGGCTCTTTGACACGACTCATAAAAAGGAGATAGAGAGATCAGAAAATGATCGGAAGAATAGCCAAGAAGCAAAACTGATAATTTTATGAAAGACAATGCAAGAAGAGCAGTTTCAACTAGAGAAGATAAAATTAATATGGAAAAGAAAATTTTTCAAGTACAAGTAGTTCTCTATTAAATTTAACAGCAATCAACTATTCTGACTATCAGTTAAGAATTGGGTAGAAAGAAACTGGTTGGTTTGCTCTGAAGGAATTTAACGTTGGATATCAATTTTAAATGTGGTTGCATTACAACATTATGGAATTGACACCAAAAGAGGCTTTTAAGAGGGGGTTAACTAAAACCCGCCTTCTTCATGAGATCTTGCTTAAAATGAAGAGGGTTTTCATGCACTTTGAGTATAGCTCACTTTCGTGTGATTTCTCCGACTTTGGAATATGGAACAGCTTGAATACCAAGCCAGCACACTAGCTATATTGGAGCTTCCTCTTCACAGGTGTTTAAGTTTAGCATAAGACCTGGCACATCAGCTGGGAGTATGGCAAATTAGTTAATCTAATATGACAATAAAGAACATCATGATTCTTTCAACTTATTGCAGAACAGTGAGTCTGGAAAATGTTCACTGAGCTGTACTTGACTAAATTTTCTGGCAAAATTCTTTTTTGGGAAACTTCGGCCTCTTTGTGCCAGCTGACAACCAAAATAGCACCACAAAAGTGAATTTGCATGCCCTTCTACCAATTTTGCCTAATTTAAGGATCCATCTCTTGGATGAGCTCATACAAACTGTTAGGTTTCATTCATCTTAATGCACCCACTGCACATCTGAATACCTTGGGCCAAAGGGGCATTTAATTATTTTTCACACATATGGTAATAAGACAGTGGGTGATCAAAGTGTCCTGGTATGAGGATCCTGATTATGAAACCAAGGGTTTCATGCAAAACATCATACTTTTTAACTGGCATTGCAGGAATATAGAGTCAAGATTTTCTTGTGCAATATTCATTGCTGTATTTGGAACTCTGATCACAGCAATTTAAAAATAAATTAATTATGTTCAACATGGAGTTTTACCCCTGCATAAATGGTGAGTCTAAGAGACGTTACATTTTTCTACTTTCAGTTTTATTTTTCCACTTTGTGTAATGAAAGGATATGAACACTAAATAAACCTTGTGTTCATGAGATATTTATGTTCATAAATACTTCCTTTTCTCTGTCTCTGGTGACACACTGCTAGGAGGCACATGCTTTAGTATTATAATTTTTTAATTGATGTCAGGAACACTAGTGGTGTTGCAGTTGTAATGGCTATGCAATTTCTTCTCTCTGTTTTGTCAGAAGCAATTTCTGACATAAAATGTCAGAATGTCAGCAATTTCTGAGAAAAACAATGCAGAAGCTATTTTAGGAATATATGGTTAATTGGTATTTATGACTTTGGAAGACAAAGAATGCAAAAAGAAAATTTCACTTCCTAACAAATTGTCTGTCTGTCCTTGTTTCTAGAGCAAACTTTAGATTTCTCAGTCCCAACAGAATATATTACTGCTTTAAAAAACAAATATTTGGGAATAAATAATATTTGGGCTTCCTTATTTGGCCTTTTGCACCTTCCATATTTGAAATGTTTTATTAAGCTACTTTGCAAATATTAACTTAGAGCACATAGAAGAAAGAAGAACTGAGTAGGTAAGTGTGCAGTTAGTTATCCATTTATCAGCCAAATATCAGATATTTGCACTTACCATGTTAGTGGATGTCTGTGCAGCTGAGACTCTGAGGGGTAATTGAAAGTTTTAGATAATCAGTTTACGTAAAGAAACATAGAGACTTTCCAAGCAGTTCTGGATTTGTGGAATGTCTCCAGATAATACCGAAATGGCCAGTTAGGATTTCAATAATAAGAATTTGCTTACTAAAAGAAAGCACAGGCCAGGAAATGAAGCTACTTGCCACTTAGAACTGTGAGAAAAGTGTAAGTCAATGTACTATCCACCAGGGAAAAAAAGTTCTTTGTCTGAATGTCAAAATTTATTAAGCTTTACAAATTAAATATTGATGATAACTGCATGTCTGCCTTAAGTATCAAGTATTATTCTCAGGAATGAAGAAAAGTTCACTTGTGGGCAGCCAATTAGCCACAATGCAGTTTTGGCACAGTACAAAACCAGCTTGCTACAATTTGCTTTCTGTAGAGGTCTAAGAGTTTGATGTGATAACTAAGAAGCATGTATGTTACACTATAAATATGCAAGTTTTTCTTCATCACCATAGTAAGATACTCTCATGTAGATTTTTTTCAGTGTAAATGACAAAGGAAATCTCCTTTTCTAAATGAAGCATAGAGAGGGGTGGTTAGGTGGTTTTATGCATTCCAAATGCATACTCTTCCTCATGCCTTTTCTCTACATGTAAGAGCAAAATGTAGAAATCAGAATAATGGAAAAAGATTGAATAACGTCTCATTTTTTTCTCAGTGCATTTCTTTAAAATACTCAGTCAATATTTGCATTTTAAACTTTCTTTTGATGTAAGTCCTCATTCCTGAATTAACAGTTGTGTTTCAGAAAACTTGCAACCATTTATTTATAAAAAGGAAACTTGGTATTTGCTAATGGCACAGAAATTCAGAATTGTGGCATAGGTGATATGGGTCTGATTCTTGGCTGTGCTGCTGGCTTGTTTTTTGACCTGGCATATTACTGTCTTCTAGCTCCTACCAATTCTGTGGAAGGCAAACTGCTGATTACTGCATTTCTCCATGTGGACCTAGGGGATGGACCACAGGGAGGAACAGGAAGGGAGAAAGGGAGCATTCCTGTGGTGACCACAAAATGGGGATAAAACAATTGCTGTATTGTATTCTTACTGTATTATATCCCATTTATAACTTGGAGCAATTTACTTGGAGCAAAGTAAAATCTCTGGAGCAGCATTGTACTTTTTATTGTCTTGTACTTGCTCTTCAACACCAGAATGCAAGGCAGCAATACCACTTTAGTGTTGGCCAGAGCTCCTGATGAGTTCTGTAATGTGAACAATATGAACCAGAGCAGGAAGGAAATAACAGCTTGCAAAACGGGGGTTAAATGACATGCTAAAACTTAAAAGAACTATAAAAAACCACCCAGAAGAAAAAAAAACAAAAGACAAAACCCAATAAAACCAAACAAAAACCCCAACAAACACAAACAACAAAACCATTGCTTCTTTTTCGGTAGTCATGTGTTTCTAGAATTCTCTATAGCATTTTTCATAGTTTTGTCGATCAGGTGGAAGAGAAATTAGAGCACTCCCTCTTGGCAAAATAGGAAATGAGAACTAACACAGCAGCTCTCTTGAGTCTCCCTGTTTTAATTTTCTTCCTACATGTTGTGATCACCTATGAATAAGTTGGACACTCATTTTGAAGTCCAGTGGATAGTTAAATTTTGTGTATTGTATCACCAGCAAATGATTCCTATGAATAGTTGTTTATAATTCTCTGATTTAATAGAGATATTTTTACTCAGGCTTTCTGCCTCTCTCTGAAGTTGACAACATTTTTTCTGTCGCAGAAATATTTGTGCAAGGTTAATTTCAGACTTGAAAGGAAAAAGCTGCCTTAGTGTAAGTAGCAGAACTAGGTCACTATTTCTGAGAGAAATGACTGGACCATTTTACTGAACTTCTATTCTAAAGACTTTGATGTGTTATCTCATCACCACTGAATGATAGCAATACTGACTGTAAGAGATGGAGGTTTCTATCGAACTTTGGAAAGGAAACAATGTTTCCCCTCTTCATCACAGCTGTTGTTTGCAATGTAGGGAGTACAAACAAAGCATTCTTATTTGTTCAGTTTATTCTAACAGATGGATTTTGTTCCTGCTTCAAAAATAGTCCAGGAATCAACTGGATTTTTTTTCTGTTTCATAGTAAGAGATAATGAGATAAGAGTAGGATCCCCTTGGGAAGAGACACTCACAAGGACTTGGCTCTAAATAGGGATTGTGGGGGACAGAGTACGAGAGGAAGATGTGTTCTGGGAGAAAGATTTCGGCAGTAGACAAGTGGTGCTGTGTCTTGACAGTGAGATTTTGAAAATATAAATCTGTTAGGTAAACAGATTGGAGCTTGTGGACAGATAACAGCTGGTCTCCGTGCAGGATAGCTCCATAAACCCACACGTGTTTTACATTTTTCTAGTCACTTCTGTTTTGTCTCTCGGAAAGAGCACATACTATGGTACCAGTACATATGTGTGTTTAACCTTGAGGATGTGGCTGAAATCTGTCTGAGGGCTGCTAGCTTTAGGTTAAACAGTCACTATTAATTAGGAGAGCCATAGTCTTGAATACCGTGGCTAGGTATGACATTGTTTTAGCTCTAGTTGGCAAAGACATCTGCTCTGAGAATTTACTGCTGCTGGATTCCTTAAGGACTGGAGATGAAAAACGTTTTCAAGAAGCACTGGATTTATTCAACTTGTTTCACTGCTTTGAAAATGTATCCCACAAGATGTATTTAAACACTACATTGTTTTTAAAACCATACGTGTTTTTATTTTTCTGTTATTTCTTCTTTTGCACCTTACATTTGCAGTCAGAGGTATTGATGATGAGTGCAGGGGAGCTGTTTAGTGAAAGATAAAAAACAGCTTTTATATGTCTTCAGTTACATCTTTTATTGAAGACTGTCAAATTCTATGCAAGAAGTTAAGATGTCATATTGAGGTTTCTTGAAATGGCTTTAGGCGTCCTGGGCTGGGTGCTGCTTGCCAGTGAATTTAGGGAGTCATAATGAAAAATGTGGTAATTGCAGCAATTTCAGTAATAGACATTGGCCAGGTCTAACATTTTCTGAGCTGTTCCTGGTGACTGCAATTGAAGCCATTGGTAAGGTAATTTAGGCAGAGTGATTTTGTTTTCTGGACTTGTATAGTCATTATTTGCTGCAAGCCGTGTAGTGATGCTTCCAGTTGTTGAGGAAGCTCTCTTTGTCCCAGGTAGTTTTCAGTGAGAAAAAGTGGTCAAATTACATTCCAGTATACATGTCATGTCAAGAGACATAGATGCAGGTAACCTTATGAAAGTGACTTTCCTTTTATTTCTGTGTCTTTGGCTAAATGTTATTCTCCCTTCAGGCCTAAACACTCCACTCAGACATACTGATTTTTGAACAGGTATAACCATATTTGTATATATATGAGGACAGCTGTGGTTTTTTAAGGCGGAAAGCTCAATAAAGCAGATTTTTTTACTATACTAAATAACTGGAAAAATCTTACATGCAGAAAATCAGTAACATGGGTGTCATCTTTCTCAAAAGGCATAAAGAGGGAATAAAGGAAGGTTACATGCTTTAATTCTAGTTAACAGCAGTTCACTTTTTTGTTTTTCTGGGTAAGACTGAAACTGAACTCTCCTACATCTTCCTGAATTTTAGGCCTTTAACAGTATTACAGTTTTAAAGCCATAAGAGGAAACTACTCTGTTTCAGGCTGTTACTGAGTTGTGTTTTGCCACAGTTAATTTCCTGATGGTCACTACATGGTGGTTATTAAACTGGCCAACACAGGAAAATTTTTAAGTAATTAAATGTGTCAAATACAGCTGGATTGCTGTTCTGATAATCTAGCTGTTAGCTCATATATTGTATTTTTATATATTATCAGCACTCTGACATATGTTTATGGTTAGATACATGTGAGTTCTGAACAATGGCAGCTTTATGCTTATAGGAGCCCTGGCTGGCAGTGGTCTGAGGGACTATAAAACCCACTGTGTTCATTTTCAAGAGAAAATGAGCAGAACCTTAAACAAAATGAATTCTCTTTTACATAGAACAGCTTCTCACTCTGTCTTGTGCCAGGCTAGTGCTCTGTATTGTCCTTTGGTATTCCCCTCCTGCACCTGAGAAGGCAACTCCGGATCTTTCACATTTTGTTGTGTGTGAGAATTGCATTGTCTTCCAGCTTGTGTGTCAAATCTCTATAGCTCTTTATAGTATGGATACAGATCTTCTATAAATAAGAGCTGTTTCCAAGCCAAAAAGAATAAACAGAGCTGCAAAGTGATTGTAATGCAGCTCAGCTGATTCCATGCATAGTGGATCCTGACTAAGATATCTTTGGCTCTGTCCACAAGTGGCAACCACTTTGCCTTTTCAAGTGTCTGGATAAGGCAAACTGCTCAGCATAATTAGCTTCACAGAATAAAATTTTAGGTTTGTCGATGTTGTCTGGTTATTACATGTAACCAAAATATGCAATGTGCCTATGTTCCCAGATGTCTTCAATCATCCAATGGAACCATGACTGGGATGGTTTTAAATTTAATCCATGGCTAAAAAACATACTCCTTTTTCTGTGTTGTGCATTTTGGTATCAAGGTGTCTTGAGTACATCTCAGACTGGGTATTGCTGTGTCTATGGGGCTGGACGTATCAATCAGTCATAGAATAAAAGACTATCATGAATTGGAAAGAACCCACACCGTCATCAAAATTTAGCTGATGGTTCTGAACAGGATGGCTCCAAGAATCATACCATGTGCCCAAGAGCAAAACCTTCTTGAACTCTGTCAGGCTGGTGCTGTGACCACTTCCCTGGGGAGCTTGTCCCAGTGCCCAGCTTCTGGGATAAGAACATCTTTCCAATACCAAACCTAAACCTCTCCTGACACTACTTCAGGACCGTCCCTTGGGTCCTGTCACAGTCACCACAGAGCAGAGATCAGTGCCTGCCCCCACTCTTCCCCTCACAAGGAAGTTGTAACTGCAGTGAGGTCTCCCCTCAGTCTCCTCAAGGCTGAGCAGGCCAAGGGACCTCAGGTATTCCTCACACGGCTTCAACCTCCAGACCCTTCACCATCCTCGTGCCCTCCTTTGGACACTCTCTAACAGCTCAATGTCTTATTTGTATTGTGGCACCCAAAATTGCCCCCAGCGCTGGAGGTGAGGCTGCCCCAGTGCAGAGCAGAGGGGACAATCCCCTCCCTTGCCTGGCTGGTGATGCTGTGCCTGATGCTCCCCAGGACAAGGGTGGCCCTCCTGGCTGCCAGGGCACTGCTGGCTCATGTTCAACTTGCCATCAACCAGGACCCCCAGGCCCCTTTCTGCAGTGCTGCTCTCCAGCATCTTGCTCCCCAGTCTGTCCACACATCCAAGGCTGCTCTGTCCCAAGTGCAGAACCTGGCAGTGACCCCTGTTCAAATTCATACAGCTGGTGATTGCCTATCCTTTTAACTTTTGTAGATCTCTCTGCCAGGCCTTTCTGCCTTTGAGGGAGAGAGAAACTCCTCCTGGTTTACTATAATCAGCAAATTAAGGCTAAGTTACCTTCACAAGACTTATGTTCTTGAATCTGTTCCAAAGAATTTGAATCAATTAGGAAATATCCCTGAGTGCAGAGACGGGTTGTCTGCCTGTGTACTTTTAAAGGAGTAGATTGTGACAGAGTTAGCTTCTTGGAAAATGGTAAGTAGTAGGTAGTTAGAGTAATAATATCTCTCCTGAACCTCCTTTTCTTCAGTCTAAACACCTCCAGCTCCCTCTGCCACTCCTCATAGGAATTACTTTGTAAAATAACTGTAGAAGTATCTTGAGAATTAGACTGTATACAGTAAAATATTTAAAAAGGTAGTAATACAATTTTCAGTCTACAAAAAGGAATTGCATACTCAAAAGACCTTTTTGATCCAGTTTCCCAAACATTAACACTAGTCTAATGATAATGATTTGCCTCTAAAAACATCTGTAGTTAGATAACTCAATATATAATGTTTATGAATTTGAGATACCTAGTTATATCAATATAGTATATAGATACTAATATATATAGTTATATATTTTAATGGTAGCTACTACTGCCTTCTTTTTTGGTTTTGATACCTTCTCTCCTGTATGAATACAAGAGACACAGTGATACAATGGTAGTGAAAACTTTTGATTTTTAATGAGCAAGAAGACAAGATTTAAAACACTGAATGAGATGGGGGAAGTTGAAAATTAAAGAAGGCAGCTGTGGTCAGGAAGAGCAAAATATACTTCCTGTGTCTGCTGGAAATTAAATCCTGTAAATAACTAAAATTTTACTGTGCTCTGAGGCACATAAAATATATATGTGAAAAAATGTTTAAGTCCACTTCAGGATTACTGTGTGACAATCACATATTTTAGGGTCAGACTGGACAGCTAGAACAAGTAGTCTGAGATTTGCAGATCAAACCTGAAATGTAGTTCTGGATTCTCAATTTAGTCCATTACTAAAGGAAGACATTGCTGAAATTTAGATGTGATGAGGACCTGGCTTTTGATACTGAGTAAAGTCAGGTTTATGTCTGATACTGTCAGAGACCGAAATAATTCATGTCTCAAACATTGATAGAAAGTTTTGCTCATTTTAACAAAACTGTACAAAAAAGCCTCCCTGGAGATACCTGACTGGGACTTTGGACTGAAAGTCAAACTGCTGATTAGATAAAGGGAAACCCACTGTTCAGTCATCTCAGGCAGAGGGAAAGGTGTGCATCCACCAAAAGGCCAAAGCCACCAGCTGCGCTGAGGATCATCCTTTGCTGAGTTTGGGGTTGGGGAGAGCACAGCTCACAGAAGCCAGGTTTACACAGACTCCCCCCCAGCCAAGGGGGAGGAGGAGGTTTCGGGTGCGTGGCACAACCTCTGGTCA
>VZTR01011733.1:19489-31302 GCA_013400775.1 Chaetops frenatus
AAATTAACACACACACACACACACACATATATATATATATATAATTTTTCGAAGCTGATAGGTTCCATTTCCCATCTCACAGTGGGGAGGAGTGGCCAGCATATAGGAGTGACCTGTGTCTTGTATCTAATGCCTGCATGGAGTTGGCACTTCAGCCCTGGGCACATGGGGAGGAGCAGGTAACTGCAGTGGCTGGTGAATTGGCAACCATGTTCTTGCTTTTCTTCTCTCTCCTTTCATGATGTGCACAGCACATAGGAGATTTTATCCTCTGTATGCCATGGCCAGAGCTGTCTAAGCTCAAAATGGAACAAACAGCTCCTAAGGGCAGCAGTAGTTATACCGATTGTTGTGTAAAGTCTTGGTCAGCAAACTTTTTCTTACAAGCTGTCNCATGAATGAGCTGTCTTCAATTTCAATTTGTTGTTTGTTTTCTTTCAATGTTTCTGCATGTGAAGTTCAAACGCACTACATAATGATTCTTTGCAGTGACATTTTTAAACATATTCATAGAACTTCTTCCCGTTAATTTATTTAAATAAATTAACACACACACACACACACACATATATATATATATATAATTTTTCGAAGCTGATAGGTTCCATTTCCCATCTCACAGTGGGGAGGAGTGGCCAGCATATAGGAGTGACCTGTGTCTTGTATCTAATGCCTGCATGGAGTTGGCACTTCAGCCCTGGGCACATGGGGAGGAGCAGGTAACTGCAGTGGCTGGTGAATTGGCAACCATGTTCTTGCTTTTCTTCTCTCTCCTTTCATGATGTGCACAGCACATAGGAGATTTTATCCTCTGTATGCCATGGCCAGAGCTGTCTAAGCTCAAAATGGAACAAACAGCTCCTAAGGGCAGCAGTAGTTATACCGATTGTTGTGTAAAGTCTTGGTCAGCAAACTTTTTCTTACAAGCTGTCTAGAAGGAAGGGTAGAACAACCTGCATGTGATGCTTCAGAAATTCTTTCAAGGTACACAACAGTCTCTAAGGTACTCTGATTTGATGTAGATGATGAAAAAATAACTGTCAAATCCCCTTTTTAATCTCATTTTATTGTGGGCTGAAAGTTTCTCTTGCCATGTTGGACCCAGAAAGGGAAGTTTAAGATATATTAAGGGCCAATCATCTCTAATTTTTCTTTGGCAGTATTTTTGTTTATTTGATTGTTTTGTTGTTGTTGAGAGTTTTGTGTGTGTGTGTGTGTGTGTGTGTGTTGTGTGTTTTTTGTTTTGTTGGGGTTTTTTTGTTTTGGTTTGGTTTTTGTTTTTTCTGGAAAAATGTGTCTAAAAATGTTACTAGGAAAATTGAAGTTGTAGAATGTGTTGTTTCTTTCTTCTGAGCCTTATCCATGGCACACTTCTCTGTGACCATAGGGGTCTCAACTCTAACAATCCCTTCTGAACTTGTATACGAGAACAAAGTTTAGTTTTACGATCTAATATTTATTTGGAACCACTGGGATCCTCATGCATACTTTTGGAACAGATTGAACAGGAAGAGGAACAGGAATTTTTTTGTTAATGCTATTCTAATCTCATCTATTGTGTGATTCAGTGGTACAAGTCCAGTACAGGGGCAAGTTTACGTTTATGCCAGCACTTGAAAAAGGATCCATTCCTTGGTCTTCTGGCTAACACAGATAAAAAGAGACTCAGCCATTTGGCATTGTGGTTCTACCGTCTTTCCTGTTTTCTGTACCTTATTAAAAATCATTTGCAGTAATTTTCCTGAGCTGGTTTCTTTGGAATTACAAGAGGGGAAATCATAATTCTTATTGTTTAAAGGGCCTGATCTTTGCATGGAAAGAACTGGTTTTGGTTAGCTGTGCTAAACTCAGTGGACTGGGAAAACAATGTTTTCAGTATTTGGGAAATGCTGACATTTCATTTCCCTTTCACGTTGTTATGGAAACTCTGAGTATCAGATAGCTTTAGAGAATTAAAAAAAAAGTATTTTGAATAAATAATGTCTAAATGCATAGTTCTGACTTTATTCAGAACAAAATAGACTATTTCAGAACAGTATATATTAGAAGCAGTTGCTTGAAATTTAAAGTTTCACTTCCAAAAAAATCCCAAAACAACTTTTATCTTGTCGGTTTGGCTCTCTGGAGCTGGAAAAAAAAGTCAAAAATCTTGTTGAAATTGCCAACAATAATACTGTTTTAGACAATGTGATTTTTTAGAGAGAAAATCTTGAAGTGTTAAATTTAATCTAGCTTTTAATGCTGGAAATCCCGGGTGCTGACTGCCGTTTGTACTGAGCAGGTTTTTTAATGAGATAGTGCTCTCCATGGCCCTCTTGGTGACACAGAGGAATAATAATCAGTCAGTAAATGCATGATGGGGGATTCCTTCAGTAAAGGATGTCTTCTTTATTAGAATAACAACTTAGAATTAGGTGTTCCTCCAATCTGGAGAATAATTGTGCAGTTGTTATTAACATGCTGCAGGAAGAGGGGCTTCTAGTCAGCAATGGAAAGATTGTAATACTACAGTATTAAGATGTAAAAATGGTTTGATTAAGATGTAACAGTACATTTTATTTTGTTGAATGTTAGGGTCCATATCCAGTGCTTCATGGGTTCATGAACCCGAGTTTATTTGAACCATTTAATATAGGACATGAAGAAAGTTATCTTCTCTAAGACAATGCTCTATTTCAGCTCATTGATAAATTATTTTAGGATATACCCTAGGCAGAGTGCAGCAATAGGTTATCTTTCCTGCTTCCAGCATCTTGGCACACTGCTGTATATGTGGTACTGTGCTGTACAGGCATACAAGTTTATAACTAATCCAAATGTCTTTGCACTGTGCTGTATTGCACAATGCAGACATATTCCTAAATATGAAAGAAAAGTGGCAGACTAATTTAGGATCGTTTATTTAGATGAGATCTGGATTTTAATTCATTATATTTTTGCAGTATTTTTACTTCAGTCCACTCTGAAATGCCAAAAAAAAAAAAAAAAAAAGGTATTATGCTTTCANTAAAAAAATCAGCAGATATAGCTATATTTTGAAATTCTTTTTCCAGAAAATAATTGAAGAAAAGTGTGCTCTTAGTCAGTGATGACTTTTCTGATTGTAGTCTGATATCTACATGTCTATTCTTGGGACAGAAAGAAATAATTTCAGAATTAACCTTTGCATTAGAATGAACAATAAGATAATGTGCTGGTCCCTGAACAGGTCATGCATTTTCAGCTGTGGAGAGGTGGCTAGTGTTGTGAGTGAAATTTTGTATTGTTTATCTCACCCCAAAGGGGGCTCCCATATTGGCCAGGTGAAAGAAACTCTAGGCTGTATTGGTAGGATTATGACCAGCTCTCCCTTGACTGTAGAGGGAAGATAGACAACTCAATGTGAGCACATACACAGTAAGCATCTGAAATTAAGTGAGATGAATTTTACTTCTTTTGGGCTCTTACCTTATATTTCCCTTTTCTGTGTCCTCTATCTTTTTCTATTCCCTTTGCCTGTGTATGTTTCTTTTTCACATAATGGTTCTTTGTTGCATGTGCTTCCTTTTACGTTCTTGAAGCCCTTTCTTTGGCTTTTTAATCATCAGAAAATGATGTACTTCTCACATAGTGACACTGTTTTCATGAGTGTTTCTGTGCCAAATACCACTGTAATGAGAGTGAAATATCCTTGGCCTTTGGCCAACGTCTTACTCCAGTACAGACAAATAGTTTGCTCTTTTAAGATGCATCAGATCTTCCTGAAAGACCAGAGCAAGTTCCTCAACTATCATTCTGCCATTTGTGCAAAAAAGTAATTATAAGAAAACTACTATTTCCTGAATTGTGAGTGGGTTTTATACCTCTGCTATTCAGGAGTGTTTTATAAGAGTGTGCAGAGAGAAGTTTGGGTGAGGACAAAATCCCTTTCCTAATATAATATTAAATGTAAACATGCAGAAGGCATTGCAGAGTTGGAGCATGGAATGTTGACATTAGTGCTTTTCAACCACTTGTGCCAAAGCTTTCCTTTCACTGAGTTTCCACTTCCCTTGCCAGGTGTGAAAAGAAAGCTTTAGCTAGAAATCTGTTGTGGTTTTAATCAGTCTTATAAGCTCAGTACAGAGCTCACATCCTCCTCCAGCAAACACTGTTCTGTGTTTCTGGGGCTGCTGCAACATCTTGGGGCAGGAGGATGAGGGCAGGAGATCATTGGAAGCTCAGAAGGGGCAAAGCACAAGTCCTCCTTTAATCTCACTGGTGCAAAGTGGAAATGCCTTGCACCTTGAAACACTTCCTCAGGGGATGCTCTGGTATTAGCAAAGGTGTTGTTTCTTTGATACCACAGCCTGGTGTGATCCCTGTGTGTTAGAAGTGTTTTGGGAGGTCTCTGGGGATCCCTGGCGTGGACACAGTTTGCAGTGTGTGGTTAGTCAGGGATGTGGGGAGAGTTCCTGCATGCCTGTCATTTGCAGAACTTGCAGTGCCATCAGTGCATTCTGTCTTCTTATCTCCTTGAGTCGTTTCATGTGTGTGTGGGAGGGCTGCACTTAGGAGAGATCTGCTGCCCGAAGCTGTTTAACTCCCTTCTTTTTCCTCCCCTTCCTTTGCTGCTGGCTGCTTTGCTGGAGGCAGACTTTAAATGTATTCTGTGCTGAGATATTAAAGAACTTTTGCTACAATGGTCACTGTTGTTTCAGTAAACACTTTCCATGAGAATGGACACTGTAGCAGAACATTACTGACCCATAGCCCACATTCAGGTACTCTAATACAACAGCACATGTTTTTTACTCTGTTTTGACCATGATGAATATTTACCTGGAGCTGAACTGCAGAGGTGAAACCGAATAATGACTTAAATTCTTCAGTTTGCTGGTTGTGAGATTAAATGAACAACATGTTTTGTTATTGTGTATTGATGTTGGGTAGTTCTGGTAGTACTGAACAACGTGAACAATGTTTTTTAACTCATGCTGAGGAGTGGTATGGGTAAGATCACCAGTTTCAGTCTTCTGCCTCAGACCAACAGAGCAGGTACCTTTTGCAGGAATAGTTTCCTCTTAAAGGTATCTGACACCCCAAATGGACCTCAAACTTATGCCTTGGTGACTGCTTCCTTGATACGTCACCAATGTACAATCACATATCTTCTAATACAGCAAGAAGAACAGTGAGATAGAATGAACTATCTCTCTTAACCTGTAATATTTTATGAAAACTTCTCTGGCTATATGAACCATAGGATTAGACAGGAGGAATACCCCAAATAGCCTGTGATGCAGAACTTAGCCCCTGGCTTTAGCACTTGGAGGGAGGAGAGAGTCATGTCCAGGAACTAGTGCTTTCCATGTATGGTGGGGAAAATACGCTTCTTTAGTCCAACAGCAAAGATAGCATCTCCTAAATACTACAGAGACTGCACAAGTTAAAAATAAGTTTCCATGTTTCCTCACATCTTAAAATGTTTGCTCCCCTACAGAGGAAATCTCTAAAAAGTAATGTGAGAAAACTTCACATGGAGGGTTTCAGACTTCAGTAAGAAACCCCACAGCCTTGTTGAAAAGGAAGTGTTTGCTGATTACATGAGAAGGTAGTTTTGTTGGGTCTCAGCAGACAGAAGGAGACCTAAACTTGATGCCTTGTAGTCTCTTAAAATGCACCTTTTGCTCTCTCCCTTCCTGAAAAATATTTCAGATGAACGTTCTTTAAAACACACAAACCCATCTTCTGAGTTATGTACAATGTTGCAGGTTTTAGGGCAATAATTCAAAAAATTGTACGATCTAAAAATTTATTATCATGACAAGCATGAAGACTATTATGTTGTTTTCTATGAACTTGTTTTGTTAAACAAGGTCTGAAAGTGTTCTGTTCTTTGCAAAGGGATATTTATGGAATATCCATTAATCAGAACTTTGCTGCATATCAATAGTGTGTTTTTGCAAGGTTTCTGGTGTCTGTTGATTGCCTCACTCTAATGCTCACTCACTCTAGCATTAAGAGAACAGATATGAAGAAATGTGAACTTCATGGAGTCAGCTTTCTTTTCATATAAAGGCAAATAAAGTGATTAACCATTTGAACACTTACAAGGAGCCCTAGAGATACAAAAATGCATAGCACAGGTATTGGACCTATAAATGTCTTCCTAGCTGGGACATGATTTAGACACAGACGTGTAACATTTCCGTAATAGCCGAGAGGTGCAGTTTAGAAATTATTTCATGATGGTTTAACAAGAAGGAAAGGGACTTCCCTGGCTCTCTGAACTGTGTACCAAAATCTCTAAGGATGGGGTATGCACTCATCTCATCCAAGGCTGTTGGTGCTGTGCTCAGCACCCTTTTTCGGCTTGCTTCCTGCTGGATCTGGGAGTGGGGATCCCACAGCAGCCCCCATCACTGTCATACTAATATTGCAACTGCACCGGAAGTTCTTAGTTTGTTGCTGCAAGCTGGATTTTCCCAAAAACTGGGAAGTCAAACCACTGAAAAACTGGATCATTTTCTCTCTTGGACATAGCTAGTATGAAGAAAAGAGTTAGGATATAGGAAACAATCTGCTGAAAAGGTCTAATTTCTTCTAAGACTTTTGACCCTGACAAAGAGAAGTAGGGAACTTTAGAAAACCCCCAAAGTACAAGCGGGAATACACAAAGTCTACCAACCAAGTAAATGTTAATGGTTTGTTGGAAAAGTAATGAGTAGGAGAGGACCTAAAGAGGAATTATTGATTACTGTGGTCTCCAAATCCTTTTTAATACTGTTTTTCTGCAGCTGTGTATTAAAAGTATTTTTCAACTTATTTTTTTAAGTTAGTGATGCCCATTTTGTTTGCAAAATAGTACTCAGCAAGACATAAATAGTGACACCTTAAAGTGATGTTGGAAAGAATGTATTACTCTTATAAAAGTTAGGACATGTTTTTATTAAGAGTTGGTTATATGATTCAATATTATTTTCCACAGAATATTTCTTTCTGTGCAGAAGAAAGGCTTCTCCAAGGCTTAATTAGGATTCTTTTGCAAACAAAGCTGCTGTCTATCAAACTGCTGTGTCATTTATTGAACAATCTGGAAGATGTGTAGTTGACAAAGCAGGGAATAGCAGGAAGAGAAAGGATGGCCTAGCAGTTGTGACAATTCCATGATGGCCCGGAGGATCTCTGCATTGCAGTGAAAATGGTTAACACTTGGCAAGGCTTTAGGAAATTGAAGAAAGGGAAATGCCAGAGTGCTTAAATAACAATTGTGTTAATAACCCCATCATTAGAGCAGTCAGATTTTTTCTGTTCCAGTTTTTCTGGAACCATATGTTCCTCTACATAAATAGAGTAAATCTTCACTCATTAGAAACCTTCTGCAATTTTCCATTTGCTGTGAGCTAGATTTGCTTGTGATTACATAAATAAATTACTAAATCAATTTTCCTGTATTTTTAATTTTGTTATCTGAACTATCTCAGACTCTTTGAACTTCAGAGTCAGTCTGCAGAGTTACAAAGCTTTCTTATATAATTTTAGGAATAGTATTATTTTAAGAATGTTCTCTAATTGAGGAGGACTATGAGCCCATGGAACCAGGATCAGCTGAGGTCCCTTGGAGGGATGAGCCCTAAGGCAAAGACCAACCCCCTAATTGTGATGACAGGGAGGGCCTGTCCCAAGGTGCCTTGCAGCAGTGTGCAGACGTACCCCAGTTCTGTTTCCTCAATCAGTTTGTCTACCTCCCTGCCCCTTTATACCTTTTATGTCCAGGCCCTGGACTGTTCTCCCTTCTTTGGTCCCCCACTGGCCTCGGCTCCTGAACCACTCCTTCCCTATCCTCCCATTGACCCACATACCCTGGCCCCTCCTGTGTACTGACCCTGAGTCCTCAGATTATTGGCCCTGATGCTCTCTCTGCCCCTACTTTCCCTGTATAAAACCCTTGTACCCTCCCATTGTTATTGTTTTTTGTCACTTGATCCCTTCACGTGTGGCTGTAATAAACCCCCTGGGACTTCATAGAAGAACCCTTCTTGCTTCTTTTCGCTGGAGGATTACAAGAGCTGTCTGGGGCGTGCGTGTTTGCCGGTTTGTGTGCCCGTGACGCTGAGCGGCTCCTTGCTGGAGGCGCTTGTGGAAGGTTGCAGCACCTTGCCAGCATCTGCTGCAGCAACACCTAATGATCTTGGGGTTTCTAAGTTCTCATCCACAGGAGCCCACACATCTTAGAAGTTCCTTACTTTCAATAATTTTAAGTGGATATTTGACAAAATTCACATTCTTGAACCCCCATACTTGTTAGAATTAAATACTAAAATAAAACAGGCTTTTTCAGAGTAAAGAGCATGCTGTGGCTTTCACGCTGTGGTTCAGGGGAGAAGTTGACAGGCCCTGGGTGTTACCAAAACAGGATGAATACTTCCTTAGAGCTGACTTTTGGATAATTTCTATAAGATGGTGAGAGAAAGCTGCTGACATTACTTGACTTTATTTTCTTGAAGGATTTCAGACTAGAGAACTTGTAAGGGTTATGCCAATACCCCTGTTTGAGGATATCTCTCCTGATATTTGAGGATATCTCCCTGATGCAGTGATCTCTAGAAGTGTTTCTTCCCACAGTTTATTTTTCTTTTTTGGTTTTTGTTTGGTTTTGGTTTTTTTTAATTTTATGTTTAAAAATTTTATTATTTTTCTTGAACAAAAATCCATCTTGTTGAATAAATCCTCTCAATAAAATGAATACTTCTGTACAAATCAAAGCACTACAAAACTGCTACAAGACATTTTATGGTAGTCTTAAGTAGGCTCCTATGTGTGGGCTGTTTATACATTTTTTTAATTATAACAACACTAATTTTATTTTCCATCCTTTTCTGTGTCTGGTAATCAAAGAAATGCAGCCCATTTTTCACAATCTTGACTTTCCTTGAATTTTTTGTGTCATAATTCCTGACCAACCACTCAGTGGCTATTCCAGATGGACATTCAGGTGTTATGTATGGGTTTAGTATATACAAATAGTAGTTTCCTTCATGGTCATTCAGCTGTAGAGAGCGTACGATTGTGACAGATAATATTTTGTTTTAATCTGCAGGCTGCTTTGCTGTAAGCAGAGCTCCTCTAAGTATTCAGATTTCTGCTACGTGAATCTATGTGCTTTATTCAGATACAGATGCCTTACAGCTTTGTTTTGTGCTATGAAGACTAAATTTTCCCTGAGGGAAGGAGGCCCTGCATTGCAGTTCTTCACAGGAACTAGGACCTTGTTCAGCCAATGGATCACAAGGATACTGCCACTTCCCAGAACCTACTTCCAAGGTCTTTTGGAGTGTCTGGTCCATAATGGGTAGGTAAAAGTAGCTCAGAGTACCTCAGAGGATTCCCAGTAGGCATGAGGTAGTGCCCCTGTGAATCCCTGCATTTGTGCTGTGGGACTGTTCTTCAGCAAGGCATCCACACAGAGTCTAAATGCTCAAGACTTTCTGCTCTAAGAGTAAATTTCAAGTCTCTGGAGCAACTACCTCTGTCTAACAAATTTTTTTGTCTAACATTTTTTTCTGGAGAGAAGAATATTAAGACAGCTTTACAAACGTGAACAAGAAAAAAAAGAGAGCTTACAAAGTTAAAAAATGTGTGCTTTTTTACTGTACAAAGTAACAAGAAGATGCAGGAGGAACCAGCTATTGATCGTCTTAGAGAATCAGCATTCTGGGAGAAGAAATCCTTCATAATAATACACTGCTTACCATGAGCTTCAAAACAGCAGTTTCCCAGAGGCTTGCCATATTTCAAAAAATTACTTTGAGGAAAATTTAATGGCTTGTAAAAGGTTGTGAAGAAAAATGGGAAGTATCTTCGAGATTTTATGACTGCAGTAACTGGAAAATTTTATTCAAATAAAAGTAGTGGCAAAATGACTTAACACTTTTTTTAAATTGAGGTCAACAGCATGTTAATTCCATTCAGGTCAACAAAAATACGGTGCAGAATATAAACACATAAAAGTAATTCATGTTGTCACTCTCAACGGTGTTATTTATTGGTCAAGGTACTGAATCTGGTCAATGTTTTTGTGTTTAACTCTTCCTCAAACTTTCCGTATGGAAGAAAGGCCTGTGTACTTGATAGATCTTCAAAGACAAAATATGGCTAATCTCACACTCATGAACTACACGTTGATTAACATTTGATTCTGGATTAATTGCTCTGTGGCAACAATTTAACTTGGAAACCAAGGCCTAGGTGAGAAATCATGGAGGAGTGAGTGCTAGTGGTGTGAATCAATATTCTTCCAGTCTAACGCTGGAAATACTGTTACCTCAGCTATACATCTGTGTGCAGTGGAATTAAATGCAGAGGACTGGGTTGCTAACAGTTGTTCTTTCCTTCTTTTGATTATACAGGGGGCCAAGAGTACATAGCTGAGTTGCGGATGGCTAGTTCATAGATACCTGAAGTTAGATGAGGTAGAATCCATCCCATCCTAAAATCTGAGAGTGCTACACAAATTTGCATGGTGCATATATATCATATGGGTACATATACACGGTACATATCTGCATGTAATACTTATTATTCTGTATATTCACATACCTTGTGTGTATTATATAGATAGAATATGAGTTGAGTAATTATTAATGATTAATTATACATATTAGAAACATGTAGATTTAAATGCTATTTCCAATGCTGTTAAAGAAGTATAATTAAAATGTGTTGTCATTTACAACCAGAGTTGTCATGTACCATTTATAGCCTGTCAAAAATTTAAATATTTATTTTCTATTATAACTTTCCCCCTTTCAGTGATGAGGATGTTTATAGATTCGTCTTACAGATATGTAACCTCTCATCCTGTCTTCACACTGAACTACAAACTTACCTGTGAGAATGCCTTTTTGCTTGTGACAGTGACAGCAGTTGTGCCACAATTTTGTATTTTAATGCTCACCTTTTGTGAAAAAGATGATACTAACATGATGAGTTTCTTTGGGAGCACCAGAGGACTTTGCATATCTTTCTTGGTTTATTAGAAGTCAGATGTCAGGATTGCCCATGTTACAGAAGCTTTTTCATTTCTCGGGCAGTTAAGATAGAGTTGGGTATAGATTCCTGCAATGAATGGTAACTTAAACTTGAAGGGAAATTAGATATCCAAGTAGATCAGTAGTTGAATGGCTGAGTGGGGATGGAAAATTTGGATTGTTTTTTTCTGAACAGTTGCTTTCTTTTTTTTCTTTTGGTTCTTGCAGGAAAATTATGTGTTCCTTTCACTAAATAATAGGGTGCCATTCACTCCTAAATATGTCTCTCCTTTTTTACTGGAATGTAATTAAATAACATTTTATCAGAGGAGTTCTCATAGCAAAGATGTACTCTGGGAATTTTCCATAATTTATTTTCTCTCTTTCTTTTTTTTTTTGAATGCTGCCCTGCCACTGAACTCTGCCTGGCAGGCGTGGCTCTGGTATGGGTAAAACTGCTTTCTATTTATTATTGGTATTATTGTTATAGCTCTTGGGCAAAAAATAACAATCCTGTGGGGAAAAGAAGAGGCAGAAAAGCAAATTCATTGGTCATTATCACTCAGGATGTGTCAAACGATTTTTCTTTTGTATTGATTAAATTTTCAATTTTGTCCATCTGGGCACAAAGTAAATTAGTTCCACAGAAGGACTATTGATTTGACATATGGTTGGAAAGAATAGAAGTTAAAGGGTTTTTTCTTCTTCTTCTTTATTTTTTTTTTTAATTGGTTTTTTCCCCTTGTTTTTGTTTGGCAGTGCTATGTAAGTGTCTTGGTTTGAAAAGACAGGTGTCTGCTAAGGAAGGCAGGAGCCTTCCTT
>VZTR01011735.1:14414-47211 GCA_013400775.1 Chaetops frenatus
TTTAAAAATCAGAGACTTGTCTAAAAATGCAGTTCATATCTGATAGCAGCAGAACTTACAGTAATTGCATAACTCAGATGGATTTAAAAGAAAATCCCCATCTTCAAGATTATTTAAAGGAAAAAAAAAAAGAAAGCCAGTGGGCAGAGTAGGTACTGTATTTTGGTTAATGTGAAAGAAATCTGAAAATAACACAGCAAATGGAGATTGCCCTGAATATGTGAGCTAGTGAAACACCTTCTGACATGCCTTGATCTCTGTTGTGAAACAGAGTGTTATTTCATAGAATGGCTTGGGTTGGAAGGGACCTTAGTGAGCGTTTGGTTCCAAGACCCCTACCATGGACAGGGACACCCTCCACTAGATCAGGGTGCTCAAAGCCCCATCCAACCTGGCCTTGAACACCTCTGGAGCTGGCATCCACAGCTTCTCTGGGCAACCTGTTCCAGTGCCTCACCACCCTCACAGTAAAGAATTTCTATCCAGTCTAAACCTGTCCTCTTGCTCTTTAAAGCCATTCCCCCTCATCCTTGGTAAAAGTCCAGCTCTCTTGTAAGTCCCCTTTAGGCACAGGAAGGCTGCTGTAAGATCTCCCCAAAACCTCTTCTACAGGCTGGAGAGCCCCAGCTCTCTCAGCCTGTCTTCTTAGGAGAGATGCTCCATCCTCTGATCATCTTTGTGTCCCTTCTCTGGACCCACTCCAACAGGTCCATGTCTTCTCTGGGTGCCCCAGAGCTGGATGCAGCCCTCCAGGAGGGGTCTCACCAGAGCAGAGCAGAGGGGCAGAATCCCCTCCCTTGCCCTGCTGCCCACACAGCTTTGGATGCAGCCCAGGACATGGCTGGCTTTCTGGGCTGCAAGTGCACATTGCTGGGTCATATTTAGCTTCTTGTCAAACAACATCCCCAAATCCTTCCCCACAGGGCTGCTCTTAATCCATTCTCTACCCAGCCTGTATTTTTGCTTGGGATTGCCCTGAGATTTGTTTCTTTATAGTAAAGAAACTGTCTGTAACAGCTAATCATTGCTAATTCAGCTTCAGCTTTATGAATTACGAGAAACTTTGGGAACGTAGTATACATAGCACAGCATCTGCTTACCAGTGTTTTGAACCCTCTGTCCTTTACCTCTGGTGACGCCAATGAACACTGTATCCTGTCTATTTTGGGATTGTCTCTTCTCAGTTGTTTCAGTAATTTGCTGTGTGAAGTTAAACAAGTTACTTGTGGCCTGGGCTGCAAAAGTGCTGAAAGCTGATTGCATTTAGAGATGCTCTAATTTGACTTCTCTGCTTCCCCATACAATGGGGCTATCAGTGCTTGATTTTTCACTGAGACTCTGTAACTCAATTAGGCTTAATGCCCATGGGGAACACTGAATGAAAGGTCATAAAGGTCAGGTTTTATCACTGGCTGCAAGCAAATGGGCAGCTTCTATTTAAATACTGATTTTAATTATTGATACATAATTCCTTGCACAATAAAATTCTGGAGGAACATGCTAATTTCTTTCTTAATCCATATTTTTAAAGAAGGATTATTGTCTGAATGCTAAGAAATGTGCATTGGCACCTGATGCAAAGGCTGTTGAAGTCAATGTGGGTATTTCTTTCTTGATTTTTATTTGTTTGGTTCCTGGGTGGGTTGGTTTTTTCCTCATCAGTAGAGTAGGCCATTACAGAAACCATCCTCATCATCTGTGTCTTAATTCCAAGTCAGTACACCTCCATGTTTTGTTTTAGTCAATCTCTTGGATGCCTAATGTTGCAAATTCAGGGAAGAACTATTGCTGTATGACCTTGAACTCTACTAGTTACAGTGTCCTGTCCTGGTATTTTCTGCTGCAGCCGCTCAGTCCACTGTGTGCTTAAGGTTAAAGTTGCTACAAGATTGTTGATTGGTGCTACTTAGATAGAAAATTTATGTGTGTGTGCAAACAGGTGATTCCGCCAGGATGCTGCTATAAGATTTTTGTGTTCCCAGCCTGTATAGACTTAGAAATTCCTTGGCAAAGAGGCATAACAGGGCTTTATACAAAGCTGAAGGGGGACAGGCATTTCTAAAATAAGATTTGCAATTTATGAGATAGAAAATGCTCATTTGAGTGAGCTGTACTATAAAAACCCATATTAATTTATGATCTTACTTGCTCATTTCAATGTTTCCAATCATCAAGGCAAAATTTTTGGAATGAAATTTCTTGTATATCTATCAGTTGTAGTATAGAGACTGATTTTCAGCCAAGCAGACCATTTTCTGTAAGACTGATTTGAGAGTCTTTTTGATTCTGGAGACCTGGGCTCAAATTGTGCTTACATGCACGGTTAACATGAGCCTTGTTCTGAAGCACTGCTAAAACTTGTTGCTCAGCAGGTTATTTTTGTGGTACTATCACTGTTCCTAAAGTGAGCCCACACTTGAGTGCTTCTTTGGATCAGGTCAAAATTTGACTAAATTTTTAACTTTTGACAGATAAGATTGAATCGTAAGATCAATAGCGATAACTTAATGATTTTTAAATTACAAATGCTTTAGGTTTCAAATGGCCAAACAAATAGAAAGACTGTTCTCTTAGAAGGCCTGTAGCACATGAGAAACAGTACTTTACACACTGCAAAGCAAAAATTTTTGCAAAATGTAAATCTAGTCTCTTCGATGTTGAGAAAGATAGTAAAATTAATAGGAATGTGAATGTAAGCCTGTGTTTTATTTCCAACTAATTAATCCTTGATGAATTATTACTTCCCTTGCTCCTGCTTTGTGCAGAAAAATGTTCTTTGATACCTATAATACACTTATTTGAAGTAAACAACAGCAGGCCCAGAAAGGTAGTGGAGGTACACTGTTTAATGACACTTGATAAACTAACAGGATTTTTGACCCATGGGTGCCCTTTTTAGAAGTTGTTCCTATATTATTCTCCTAGCTATTTGTCCACAGCACATACCCCTGGAAGGAATAGGATTGTACAGATCTAATGGGGAATGACTGAATCTCCCTGGCAGAGCATGTGGATGAAGGTGGCATATCACCTTCCAGGACTTTGACCACAGCTGGTACAATCAGTCCCTCACTTTCATGGAAGGACACCTGCTCTTACCCTAACTGACCAAAGGAAATAAGTGATCCATTGAAGCAAAAATAGAATATGCACACTCAGGAGCATAATCTAATAATCTTAATGTGCTATAATGAAAAAACCCCAACTTTCAGCCCAAAACTCATGACAGCAAAATAAATCTCAGCCTGTTTCATCCCAGACTCTATGCTCCTGACTTAAAATTTCTTAGCAGATAGGTGGTTTTTTTTGCATCCCTTGAAGGCTAACAAAAAGGCTTCCGAAGAAGGAAGCGAGTTTTCCAGTTAAGGGGCCCTTGTACAGCATGACTTGCTAACAGCTTTCTCCTTACATACAAGAGTTTACTTTCACAGTTTTGTGTTGTTTTTGTTATTTTTAAAAATTGTTAGGAGGATTGGATTAGGGAATGCCTAGGCAAACTTGACATGTACAAGTCCATGGGTTCTGATGGACTGCATCCATGAGTGCTAAAGAACCGTTGGATACCATAGTGAGGCTGCTCATGATCATCTTTGAAAGGCCATGGCAGTCAGGAGAGGTGCCTGAGGACTGGAAGAAAGCTGATGTCACACCAGTCTTCAGAAAGTGCAAGAAAGAGGACTCAGGGAACTACCAGCCAGTAATTCCAGCCTCATCTCAATCCCTGGAAAGGTGATGGAGCACCTGATTCTGGAGGCCATCGCTAGCCACAGGGAGGATAAGTGGGTAAACAGGAGCAGTAAGGTAAATCATGCTTGACCAACCTGGTTGCCTTCTACAATGAGTCAGCTGCCTGGATGGATGAGGGAAGACCAGTGGATTTTGCCTGTCTTGACTCTAGTGAGGCTTTCAGCCCTGTCTCACAACATCCTCATAGGCAAAGTCAGGAAGTGCAGGCTGGATGAGTGGACAGTGAGGTGGGTTCAGAACTGGCTGAATGGCAGATCCCAGAGAGTTGTATCCAGTGGCACATGGTCAAGTTGGAGGCCTGTCACTCGTGGTGTCCCCCAAGGTTCAGCACTGGGCCCAGAGCTGTTTACTTTGCACATCAATGACTCAGAGGAAGGGGCAGATGCCTCCTCAGCATATTCACTAACAACACAAACCTGGGAGGAGGGGCCAATGCCCCAGAGAGCTGTGCAGCCCTTCAGAAGGACCTCAGCAATTTGGAGAGATGGGCAAAGAAGAACTGGCTGAACTTTAAGAAAAGCACATGCAGAGTCCTGCACCTGGGGAGGAACAATCCCTGCACCAGCACAGGCTGGGGGGTTGAGCTGCTGGAAAGCAGCTCTGTGGAGAAGGACCTGGGGATCCTGGTAAACAACAAGCTGTCCAAGAGCCAGCAGTGTGTCCTTGTGGCCTGGGATATGTTAGGAAAAGCATTGCCAGCAGGTCAAGGGAGCTGATCCTGCCCTTCTACTCAGTCCTGATGAGGCCACATCTGGAGTGCTGTGTCCAGTTCTGGGATCCTCAGCACAAGAGTGACATGGAGCTCCTGGAGCAGGTCCAGTGGAGGGACACTGAGATGATGAGGGGACTGGAACATCACTTGTATAAGGAAAGGCTGAGGGAGCTGGGCCTTATCAGCCCTGAGAAAACTGAGAGGGGACCTTATCAATGTCTATTGGTATCTAAAGGGAAGGTGCCAAGAGGATGGAGCCAGGCTCTTCTCAGTGGTGCTGAGCAATAGGATAGGAGGCAACAGGCAGAAGCTGATGCACAGGAAATTCCACCTGAATAGGAAGAAGAACTCCTTCACTGGGAGGGTGACTGAGCACTGGAACAGGTTGTACAGAGAGGTTGTGGAGTCTCCCTGACTGGAGATCTTTAACAACTGCCTGGCCTCAATCCTGTGCCACGTGCTCTAGGATGACCCTGCTTGAGCAGGGAGGTTGGACCAGATGACCCCCTGTGGTGCCTTCCAACTGGACCCACTCTGTGATTCTGTTATTCTGTGATGGTATTTTTTTTTACCTGTTTGACCATTCTTCACTTTCAAAACTTTCAACTGATTGCAGCACATTTGAAGCTTCTTTTAAACAGAATGCTTCTCATACTTTTCAGGCTTATGCCAAACCAGATTGCTCTGACTGGGCTTAGAAGAGGAAACATGAACACTGCCCTTGGCCTATAGAGCTTCTGGCTTCTGGCCTCTGGCTTCACAGAAGAAAGCTGCCTCTGTTCTCATTTTGTCCTCTGTGATTCTCTGTGTTACTGGCAGTGTGATCTGTACATTCCTCTTGCCAATTGCCTAGAGAAGAATGCTCAAAAAATGGGAACAAATTCTATCTGCATTTACTGTCTTGTTCAAACCTCAGAGTAAATCTTAGATTCATATTGCCATGTGTCACGTATTTACAGTCTCTTTAATGTTTAGTACTGGGCAGAGTGTTCTCAAGGAGAAGCCAAGAGCTAAATTCAGTGCATGGTAATACACCAATAAAAGTGAGTTTCCAAAGCATCAAACACGTGTATTGTGGCTGGCTATCATCTGCCACTGAGATCAAAAGTTCAGTTTGAAGCAGGGTCAGTGCAGAATCTCAGGACAGAGCCTTAAAAATCTATTTCGGTCTCAGGCAGAAAAGTAAGTTGCTTTGTGTCAGGATAATATAAGCCTATTAAGCAGGTGAAAAAGCAACTGTAACTGCTATCCTTTGTGAATGCACTGATTCACCATGGTGGCATATATATAGGTCTGGAGATCCCTGTTCTCTGAATCAGCCAGTTCTGGGGTGTAGATCTGTGAGGAGTTCCTGGAGAGGAAGATGAAAATTGTTCTCTGTGTCCCAGATCTAGGCAGCCCCTATTAGTATTGCCAGGCTTGTGAGAGATTATGCTTTGAATGCAACCTGATGTGTGTTTCTCAGTTAAATAATTTCAAAGCATATAAGGAAAGGATCATTGGATTATTTAAAAGGAAATGGATCTTTCAGGCCAATTAATTTAAAATGGTACCAATCTTTGCAAACTTGATAAAGACCAAGACTGAACCCTGATTCTGGCCATCAGGGCATTGAATTGCTTGTGTCACAGGAATAGCTAAGACAAAGATTCTTGGACACTTTAATTGTCTTTAATACCTGGATATCACTTGATCTTTCTCAGAACAGAGGAGATTGATCCTCTTCCTTTGCTGTGCTTCTTGAAATGCTGAATGCCTAAACACAACGTCTTGCTTACCTTAGGAGAAATATTGCAAAAAAGAGGGGAGGAATTGTTCAGGGCCAGTGGAAGTGTGGACACTGCTCGTCTTTCAGAAAGTCACACGGATTTTTGTCTTTGCTCTTTCTTAGTGAACTGGACTACCACGATGCTGCAAGTGTCAATGATAGATGTCAAAAGATATGTGACCAATGGGACAGCCTGGGAACACTCACTCAGAAAAGAAGAGAGGCACTGGAGGTAAACTATATAAAAGGGATCAGCAGATCAGCTGAGGAGAAGGAAATGAACCATTTATTTCAGATCTGGAAACAGTGCCATTAAGCACGCACTTTCGCATCCAAATAGCAATAAACCCTTTCCTAAGATCCCCATTTCATTTTAGTGTGGCTACTTTTGCAAATGGACTGGATTACTCAGAGTAGACTTGACAGTACTGAGCTGCCAGGGACAGTTTTAAAGCAGCAAGAAATGGCATGTGGTTTGTAGCACCCCTCTGTGGCAATCTGATGTCCAGCAAAGCTAAAAAAAAGCTATTGGTTAGTTAGCTTTTCATACTAATCTGAGTTTGCAGTCTTGCATACTTTTCTGTCCAGCAGTAGGTTAATTTTTGGTAGTGAGTGTTTCAAAGCACTGAGATACTCTGGAAAGCCTTGTTCTTTAGGAAAAGAGGAAATCACACACATAAAAGCCAAGGTGGGAAACACATGTGTAATTCTTCCTTTTTGTACTTAGAAGAAATTATGAAATCAAAATTAGCAGATTTTAATTCATTTGCAGATAGATCCCAATAATAAAAATACTTGAAAAATATATTAAAAAATACTTAAAATATCCGTATTGTACTTCAAAGGCATACACCCACCCCTTTTAATGTGTTGTAGTTTTACTGCGATTAGTCCTATTGCCTTGAGTGAAAATACTTAAGGCAGGTGGTGAAATCAATCAGTGCAATCAAATGCCTCTGAAAAGATGAGGCAAGACTTTGTATATGGATGGGTATATGTGTGGAGCTAGATC
Source organism: Chaetops frenatus (assembly GCA_013400775.1). NCBI lineage: Eukaryota > Metazoa > Chordata > Aves > Passeriformes > Picathartidae > Chaetops > Chaetops frenatus. Next base: position 21,654 of record VZTR01011735.1, read on the forward strand.
TCGCCCTAATAACAAAAGAATGCACTTTTCCCAACCCGTACAGAGGACGGAGAAATTGCTTGAAACAATTGATCAGCTTCACCTGGAGTTTGCCAAAAGAGCTGCTCCTTTCAACAACTGGATGGAAGGTGCTATGGAAGACCTACAGGACATGTTTATTGTTCACAGCATAGAGGAAATTCAGGTAATTGTATTATTTCCTGTATCTGAACTGGTGCCTGAAGTGGCTACCTAGAAACAGCGACTAGACAGGAGTAGGGGAATAAAAGTGGATATTTATTAGAAGGCCTGCAAAGGCACACCCTGGGGAGCCAGAGGCTACTCACACACTGGACCCCAAGATGGACGACGAGTCACGAGTTCTTCACACTGTTATAGGTTTTGGTCCATTTGTATATCAGAATAAATTCACCAATTAAAACTTTAGCTAATGATGTAATTTCCCTCAGCTTACCTCCCTTTCTCAAGATGTTGGTTTATACATTTTGGGCCTAGGACAGTCTGGGTGTCCTTGGAGAGCAAGCTTGGAGAGGCTTTGTTATATCCATCTTAATGTGAGAGAACAGCAGCTAACAAGTTCCAGGACACTTTAGAGTTACACACTAAGTACTACAGGATTTAAAAATATGAAAGTTGAAATCCAAGGCATCAACACCCAGTAGCCAGGATGTTTAAGATCCTGAGAGAGGAGTTGTGCTTATTTACAGCATATCTTCCAGATGTTGGAGGAAATGTTAGTTTTCATGGTTTCCCTCTCTGTTTCTGATTTTAGAGTTTAATCTCTGCACATGATCAATTTAAAGCTACTTTGCCAGAGGCAGATGGTGAACGACAGGCCATACTGTCAATCCAGAATGAAGTTGAAAAAGTCATCCAGAGTTACAGCATGAGAATAAGTGCAACCAATCCTTACAGCACTGTTACAGTCGAAGAGATTCGTAGCAAGTGGGAAAAGGTAATGTATGCTACATTGCTGAATACAAAAAGGACATTGTAACACATTATTCTAGTTTAGAAAAATACTGAGAATATTCAGAGAATTTTACAATAAATCTGTAAATTATTCTAGCTCATCAGATGCCAGAATTAATTTCTAGAGTACCTTATGTTCTCCCTTATGTTTGCCAGGCTTGCTTCACAATATCCCTTGCTCCCGTCACGCAATATTACCTACATCCTCTCTGGCTTTCTGCCAGGGCAAGAGAACCATTTGTTGAGGCTAGTGCAGAGCTGGTGCCTGGCCAGGGGTGCTGTTAAAAGAACAGAAAATGATTGTATTCTTTCTCTTAGTATAAAGATTAATTTTTGTGTTTCTTCTACCCAGATGGTTATTTTCAAAATGTTGTCTAAAACCAGCGTCTTTGGGACCATTAATGTTTCTGTCCAATTAGATTAAAATTGGCATTAGCAACAGAAAAGTACTGGGAAGGGATTAAAGAGAGGCTCCTAGAGCAATCACACCAACTTCATTTAATTAGGAGCCAAGACAGATAAAATGCTGCAGGTAAACGATTGTGTAAAATGTAGAATTACAAAAACTTACATGGACAAGAACACACCCTCGATGGGTTATAAAAACCAAGCAGTAAGGACTAAGGTTAGAGCAATTCAGAAGGGTAAGCCAAACAAGAGCATTCGCAATGAATTAAGAGACTTTCACGTTAGCACAGAATTTGTAACTAAAACAGTGATCATTCTGGCTTGTAGAGTAGCTAGTAGACTTGTTCCATTTTTTCTAAAACTATTGAATTGTGCCTACTCACCTTGAGTCCCTTCTCACTGTGGCAGGTGAAGCAGCTGGTGCCCCAGAGGGATCAATCCTTGCAGGAGGAATTAGCCCGCCAGCACGCCAACGAGCGCCTGCGCCGCCAGTTTGCTGCTCAGGCCAATGTCATTGGGCCATGGATCCAGACCAAGATGGAGGTGAGTGTCAGACCCTCATGCAGAAGCTGATGAACAAAGTGATTTATAATTTTTTTATCTCTACTTTATATACAGGGCAACAGCAAAGTCAATGATAGTTCACCAGTTGTTTGATCCTAAACTATTTAGCACCTGTTAAAATTACTCTTAAAACTGTGGAACCTTGTCCAAGTGGTACCTTGATGGTGAGCAGGAGATTCAGCTTTGAAAAATGAATCAATAAACAATTACTGTTTAGCTTCTACTTTTTGTAGAAAAGATACCAGATTCAGTGGGGTCTCAATACTAATTCCAGATCTCAATGTGATTTCTACCACTGTATGAAGGTTTTATTGCTATTGCTTCTTAGTATAAAAATACAACATATTTATGTGAACCTTGGTCAAATTAGCACATCTGAAGCTTAAATTTTGTGAGACTGGGGGGTGTCTTTTTTTCTTTTGACAGGAAATTGCCCGCAGTTCTATTGAAATGACAGGGCCTTTGGAGGACCAGATGAATCAGCTGAAGCAATATGAGCACAATATCATTAATTATAAACACAATATTGACAAACTGGAAGGAGATCATCAGCTTATACAAGAAGCCCTGGTGTTTGACAACAAGCACACCAACTATACCATGGAGGTAGCCATTTACTCCGTTTTGTATTTATTAGTTTATTATGCCCTCTTGTGCTGTGTACCTACATTCCCTGAGACTGCCACAGAAGATGGAATTTGGCAATCTTTCTGATAATCTCATAAGACTTGTTTCATTTTCATTTATTTTGACTTTTAGTGAAGAAATAGTCATTTAGAAACCAGTGTCATATTTTTCTGAAGGCTGTTTGTATTTTTAGTGATCCTTGGCCATAATTAGTTAGTGATATAGAAAACATCACATAAATGTTCAGAGCTGATTTTTTCCTTATTGTACTTTTTATACTCTTAGAAGAATATATTTGATACTGTAATAAGTCAGTATTTTCTCTCTCATAGCACATCCGTGTTGGATGGGAGCTCCTGCTTACCACCATTGCTCGAACTATCAATGAGGTTGAGACTCAGATCCTCACAAGAGATGCCAAGGGTATCACCCAGGAACAAATGAATGACTTCAGAGCATCATTCAATCATTTTGACAGGGTACAGTACTCCTGCTTTTTCTCAACTAGCAATATTTATTCTTCCCAAAAGTGAATTTCTTCTCATTCCAAATGCAAGCCTTTAAAAAAACCCTGCAAATTCAGTACCAATGGGCTCTTTTTAAAAGAGAAAAAAAGATCAGTTAAGAATTTACAGCCTTATAAAATCATGGAGTGGCTTGGGTTGGAAGAGGCTTTAAAGATCATGAAGTTCCACACTCCCTACCTTAGGCAGGGATGCCATCCACTAGATCACATTGCTCAGGGCTCCCCACAACCTAGTAGCATTTTACACATAAAGATTATTTTTTTGCTTTTTAAATGTAATGCAGAATTATAGCTCTGGTAGTATGGTTTAGTATTTGTTCAAATAATAAGTAGAACTGCATAAATCTGTGTGTTTTGGAAATTAACATGACCTTTTATTTTAAGACAGTACAGCATGTTTTAAGTACTTGCTGTTGCTTCCATCTCATTAAATGTAGGTGTAATCTGTATTACAGAGGTTTTTTTCCCCTTTGAATTACAACTTTTCTCCCTAGAAATGTATTTGTAGGGAATATAGTTGGGACACTTACAGCTGTCTTTATTTTTCTGGCTGTATGTGGGAAATAAGAGGCTGTTATTTTTTTTTTAGTTATCTATATATGGATGAATAAAAAAGTAGGAAGGAAAAAGCTACTGTGAAGAAACTTAACTCATTTCTGTGAGTTTTACAGTATTCATGGACAGTGTTATAAAGATAACTATTAATAGACACAATAGCAAAATATATGGAGATGGGGATCTGACATTTGCAGTTGGAGAACAACTTGAACATGAGTTAGTTCTGATGGCTCTGTGCTCACATGAACCCACCTTTAAAACCAAGTTCACAGTTCAAATACTGAAAAAGCTTATCATAATGCAGCACTAGTCTGTTGAGTCAGCTCCTTCAAATCATTTCAGGGTACATTTCAGTGGCAAAATGCCACTTTCTTTTCACTAACATCCTGTTTGTCCAGCTCTATTCAACGTGGTTGCCCATACCTACACTTGCACTTGATATGGATTGGATGCTGACATAGTTTACTAAATCATCTTTAGAATACCCCTAATCGTTTAAGGAGAAGACCAGAATTGTCAAACCTCTGCTTTCTGAAGAAACATACAAGCATAGGGAAATTTAGGTACACAGGAACTGGGAACAGTTTTTATGGAAAAATCTTAATGTGATTCTAGTACAGCACAGCTCTTTTCTGTATTTTCTAAGGAAGCAGAAGATAACATCACAAAAGCAGAGATAGATTTCCTGGGGTGGAAGGAAGTAGCATACCAAATGGCTTTCCCAATGTGCTGGAGCAGATAATTGAGCAATTAAAGCTATTAAAAGCAGACGGAGTACCAGGCCTGGATAAATTACATGCGTGTATTTGAGAGGCCTCTCCAAGGGCATCTTTGCACAAAGATTTGACAGCTCCCTAAGGATGAGGAAGCAAGGGGACTGAATCCAAGTATATTTTACACTGGATGGCCATTTCTAGCATCCCTGTACCTCTGTACATAGGTGAGTTCTCTGGCCTGCTCCCAGCAAGGTTGACTCAGTGGCTGAGGAGATATCATGGTCAGCTCTTGGTGCCTCAGACTGCTGGAGGGGAGAAGCTAAATCCGACACCAACCAGCCCAACCCCCATGGATTTGTAGGCTTTGCAGATGCAGTAAGACATTGAAATACCAAAGCATGAAACAGAGCAAGGCCTTAGGAGAGGTTGTATGACCTGGAAGAGGGTGTGTGTGTCACACAGCTGCCAGCACACTGGAGCTGGGTTATAACAATAATGTGTAACACAAAACTGGTTCCCAGCTCCTAGATTCTTACCTATGCCCAGCTGTCTCCTTTCCTCAGGCTATAATGGGTCATGGCCTTAGGCTGTGTCGCTCCTGCTCCCGATCCTGTTGTAGGAAGTCTGAATGGCCAGGTCACAAGCAGAAAGAGACAGGTGCTTCATCTATCATACATCCTCATCTGTTTCTATGGCCTCAACAACCAGGCCTGGTGGCCTGGTCTGCAAGTTTAGCTGTAGACCTTGCCTTTCCCCATGACAGATATAATTTAATGGCTTAAAAAAAGAGATCTGGAAGGATCACATAAGGGAAGGACCATTTTGCAAATGCTCTCTTTAGTATACCCCTACCCTCAGAAACAGACGTGGGAAAGTGGTCTTTTGCACTGACAGAGTGTATCAGTTATTTTCTCTGTAGCATAATGGAAGTTAAAGAAAGAAAGAAGCTAGGATCTAAACCCACTCAACCATCAAGCCAGGCTTTATGCAGGGAACAAGATAGTAGAAACACTGATAAAAGAGAAGATTATAAGGATTAAATTACACTGTTACCTGATGGACAGATGCAACTCAATCTACACAGGTTAGAAGATGACTTTGAACAGACGTGTTGGAGAAAGACTTGTTTTTCATTTTTCTATCTTTCCTATGTCCTTGCACACTCAAATATTTAGTGCTGGTGAATAAAGGAAACCCAGGGTGTTTCAGAAATACTTCAGTGTACATAAAATAAGGGAGATTTTTATATTTGTTCATCTTTAGATAGAGAAGGCAGTAATGGATTCTTTTATGGTCTTGATTTCCTTAAATAGAAATGAAGATAAAACTGGATTATCTGAATATAAGCACTACCATGAAAAATACTGTCTTCTTCATGTCAGATGGAATTAACAGTATATGTAAAAATTTTGTGGCACTTAGCATTTCTGAATGCCTGATATAGTTTCAAAAATACACTTGAAAGATTGGACTGCTGTTCACAATGATGAATAGCCAGAAAGGATCCCAGAAATTAATATTGTTGCTGACAAGGAGGCTTTAAATAACTAAGTACAACAGAATTATTTATGCATGGTATAGCTCTGACTTGTGTGGCATTTCTCCCATTTAAGATATTTCTTAATGTCTGACAGCATGTGTTGAGGATCTCAGCAAAGTACTAATATGCAGAGCAGTTCCCTTCCCCATTTTAAAGTATGTGTTTTGGTATACATCAATCTAACAACTCTTTTTAGAGTGCTTCTAAAAACAACTTCCTTTGCTTATGAATCTGAGAAAGGAACCCCTATGCTCCTCCCTGGGAAGAATATATTAAAAAAATTCTCAGTGCATGGGAGAATGACAAGGGCAGGGAGAGTCATGTTTCTTTCAGTGCATCCCCAGCAGAGATGTGCTGGCACAGAGAACTTGACAAGTCATCCTTGCAAAGGCGAGTGGCAAATGCTCTCTCCCTTGGGTCATGGGGGTAACCCTCTTGGCTCCTGTGTTCCCAGCAGGCATGTACACACACTGGGGTTATTCCTGAGGGTGCTGCTGCTTCCCCTTGCTTACCACTGCTGCCCTACTCCTTGCTGGAGACTGTGCCTGAAGGCACAGGCTAGTTGTAGGTATAAATATAAATCTTTAGCAATGCTGCTATATTTCCTTCCTTAATGTGACTGCATGGAGAAAAAAAAAAAGAGAAAGTGGGACACAATGTTTGAATCACAGAAGCAGTTTAGAAGTGTTCAAAATGGTGCATAGCTGAATAATGGTATGCAGCCAAATTAGGATACCACACAGATAGGTTGTCAGTCACTGGTTTTGACATCTTTTTATGCAGGGATTCCTTTTTCAGATTCAGTATATTTAGTAAATTCTAAATAAGATTGCAAAGTATGTGATAAAATATCTGCAGCTGCTCTGCCTGTACTATCTTAATGGCTGCTAACATATTCTACTATTGATTTTTCTGCAAACTAGGTTTCAAGTAGGAGCTCTGCATGCAGAAAAATAGCATCATGCCACCCTATATTTTGCTAACAGAAAAACAACAGCTCCCTATTAAAGGAATCATATGTTCAGGCTTATGAATGCAGGTCAATTAGCATTCGGGAAAATGAAGGACATATTTAAGAATGGATTAGTTTGACTCAGAAGTTCACTTGTTTTGTAAGGTCACATATAAATCACAAGGAGAAGGGAAAAGATTTCTGGGGACTAATAATGAAACATGAAGGAGATTTTAGTGTTTTGCTTTGTACTGGCAGGAAAAGATGAACAAAGCAAAGTTATTTATATGCATTAAAAGATTAATTTCGGCTCCTAATGTTGGTCTGCAAACAATAAAAATAAATATCAAGAACCATTTCCAACTTGAGAAAGCTTCACAAGGGCTTGATCTATGCCTTAATTGCAAAATGCCACTGAATTCCATGAAGCTCTGATATGCTGCAAAGATGCCATTTTTAGGCAACATATGATGAAGATTTAAAATTTTCACTACAAGAATGTGGAAACCTGCTATAGCACTTGGCACTACTACTTGGACCCTCACTAGGGAGTCCCACTTAAGCATATGGCTGTTCTGAGCTCCAGCACAACCACTGCACTTCTCTCCTAAAGAAAATGGTTTCCTGGAGGATGTGCCAGCCCCTCTCTTGTGTCTGCCCTTCACTGCTTCAGCTCCTGCTGCTGTGTGTGCCTGGCTGGGGAGCTCCTGCACACACTGCCCACCTACGCCCGGTGGAGCAGGGTGGTGGCTGATGATCCTTTACCAACACCTGCTAGAGGAGATGGAGGGGCAGGATTTGGCTCTTAGCTCCCATTTTCGTATCATTTTGTTTGCAGTCACACAGAAGTATCTTCGGCTTTGGAAATTAGGTAAAATGAATAATTTCACCACTGATGGGACCTGCCATAGCCTGTCTCCAGGACAGTTTTTCATCAAACCAGCCTAGATAAACATTTTGAGAATGATAAAATAAGCAATTTTGAATGCTTTATAGCGGGATTCATCACATAAAATGAAAATATTAAAGGATAAAAACTTTACTGTGATTATGCTTTTAACCAAATGCTGCTCCAGATTTTAACTTTGCTTTTTTCTCTTCATTGACTTCCCACTGTTATGTTTCATCTTTTCTTTATGGGGCTGGTGGACATTGATGCAGAGGGAGTCAATAAAAGCATGATATTATAAAAATGCATAATGTTATTAACTTACTAAAGCACCACTTCATCCTATTAGTATATTAAATAAGCCCAGTGCATTTGTTAAAACTCCTTTAATTTTACCTATGCATAGCTATATAGAAATTTTCAAAAATAAATTATTCATGTAGCAGGCAAATATGTAGCAGACAGAAAACCTTGGATCCTCTCCAAACTGTCTGTAAAATCAATAAGGGTAATACTTTTTCATCTTGGAGTAGCTTCTTAATTGTATTTATGTTAACTCACTCAAAAGTACCCCTCTGACAAGACACATTTTGTATGAACAGGAAGAAAAAGACAAGCCAGTCTGGTTTAGGAAGTTAATGTGAATTTCTTCACCTGCAAAATAGGAAAAGATATTGGTTCAAAACAATGTTCCAGTTTGATGTGGTGTTATTAGAAGCCATTTAACCTGGAATTCAGTGGCTTTTTCAAAGTCAGTATTCAAAGCAAAACCTGGCTGTATATATTGTTAAACAAGACAGATAACTGAAAATAAATTGTCAATTATAAATTCATTTTGTACTTATCTCTTTTGAGATATGCATGTTATATTAAGTAATATTACCAGATCAAGGATAAAGTAACTGAATGGGGAAAACATGTTTTGCCCAGGGTCAGTGATATTTTTATTGCATTTCACATACACTGCATAACAACAGAAAAAGAAGGAAGCAAATGGCAGTTCATAGAATGAAATCTGCCTTGTCAGCTGAGGTATTTTAAAGAAAAAGATGGAAAAAAGCAGATTTTTGACTCTGTAGTTGAAGTGAGGACCCTCTTCCACCAAGAAAAAGCCTAAAGCATGAAACTGAAAAAACCACACACTTTTCAGGTAATTCATTGCATATGTTGACATTACATTTCCATGAAATTCTGTAAGAATTTGATTATTAATTTGAGAGTAGAATGTTCTTTACTAACCAACTAACATGATCTGTGATTTTTCTTTCTTTCCTTTCCCGTTCCCAAATGCATGACCTGTGATGGGATGTTAGGATGAATCTGACAATCTACAGTCTGATGAATTTAAAGCCTGCCTCATCAGTCTAGGACAGGTTGGAAATGACGTGCAGGTAGAGGAAACTGAAATCATTCTGTTTTCAGATATATATAGAAATAGCAAAAAAGATGGCGTATCTAAACTCCAGTCTGTTGGTCGTAATGCTTTGAAAAGATCCTGCCTCTGGGAAGAAAACTGGCTTAGATGGACTGTCAGCATCACTTGGAGCTGTATTTTTCTTTGCATTTTTCAAAGATTTTTCGGTTTGTTTGTTTTACTTGGTTTGGGATATTTTATTTGGACACTACTAGATTCCTAGCAGAGCTCCTATGCTTCTTGCACTCAGGCTTTCGTCAATTTTCCTTTCCTCAGATTCAATACAAGTTCTCTTATGCTCTTTCCTAATACAGGATGACACAATTCTGTCCAAGCCACTGCAAACTATCACAGCAGAGAGGAAAAATTTATTTACCTTCTTACTTTCATGCCATTTAATGTTTACTCAGGTTTGAGTGTAGAATGTTGCAGATATGTTATTGCCTGGAAAATGAGCAACCTCCTTTCATACAAGGTCTTCAACTGATCTCCTTCTAAGTCTTGCAGATCTCATCCTTTAAGCCAGTATGCACTTCTCTGCTGTAGTCAGGGTCTTGACAGCCTGCAGTCAGAAGGAAAATCCCTGTACTTATTTCCCATATGTCAGCAGACTGCTCTCATAATGTACTTATCTTGGCCTTGGGATGAAGTTTGGCTGTTTTTCACTATACTTTTAGCTGCTAGAGATTCCATGCAGAATGTTTCAAAGACATTTCATATCAGGGAGGCAACTTAAGCATCTGCTGAGTTTGACTGGTTTAGTAACAAACTTTTCTCCTTGCTCTTCTCTTTGTCTTCTCTGGTTGTGTTCTCTGTATTCTTGTCCCATTCAACTCCTCCCTTATTTCTCCCCTGACCTTTCCTGATGTTACTTTTTTGTGGTAAAAATGTCTCTTTCCTGTGTGTAATATGTTAGTTACTTCTTCCTCTTTTAAAACTGATGATGATTCTGGTGACCTGATTGGGCAACATCAATGAATACTGTTCATGCACTGGATCCAATATGACAATGGTCCAAACTCGTCAACTCTCTGGAAATTACCTTGGATTCTTCAAACCCTCCCTTCTATATTCCTAATGTTGTTTTGGTCAATAGAGGAAGAATGGATTGATGGACCATGATGATTTCAGAGCTTGCTTAATTTCAATGGGTTATGATTTGGTATGAGCTTTAAGAAACAATATCAACTAATTCTGCTCACAGCTAAAACATTAACCACAGCAACACTAAAGCTTATCAAGATAGAGAGAATACTAATGTCGTTTACAATAGAGATAGTACTTTCTTTGCTTTTTCTTTATTTTCAGATGGTTAAAAGGGAGGTTAAAAGTAAAACTAGACACTTGAAAACCATATTCTACAGTGCACTGCATTGCCCTTTGAATTAAGGAAACTTTAAAAGTTGAAATTAACAGTTACTAAACTAACGTTTTTTTAAAATTTCTCCTTTTCTACCTGCATGATGAGGAATGAGTTTGATACTGTTTAATTTTCATAAACTTGCTTTGAGCGTTGCATTTCCTTGCTTCGATTATGTATTCTAAAAATTTTCTCCAAAACGCACCTTTTTAATGGAAAAGAAAGGGATTATCCTTAGTTAAGCTGTCCTATATTTGGCATAAAATTTTCAGAATTGTTTCCCTTCTTATTTCAGTGAGTCTGCAACTACACTGCTTGTTGGGCTATTGTTCTACTTCCTTGCATGGTACCTAAATTACAACGGGTTTAGGATGAGATGGAAGATGAAGTGTTAAGTTAGAACAAGTTAAACAGGCATTGTGGGAGGGTGAGAGGAAGACAAGATGGCCACAGTTAATTGAAAGGTACATATTATGCATTTAGGACAAAGGATATGCTTTTCAAAAACACAGTCCTTTTTACAGAAGTGGGGTGGGCATTTAAGATTCAGATTTCCTTGGTTCTGACGTTGCTGTTCCTGAGTCAGGAAGAGGCTGTATAAGCTCTGTAACCAGTTGTTCTGACCGATTCATGAGAGGCTTGGGCTGCTGGATATTGGTATTACGGTGACCATTTTTTTTGTTTTGGATTCTGTGAAAGGGTGAAGCTGAGTTTGCCCGAATCATGTCTCTGGTTGACCCCAATGGGCAAGGAACCGTCACTTTCCAGTCCTTCATTGACTTCATGACCAGAGAAACGGCAGATACAGACACGGCTGAGCAAGTCATAGCTTCCTTCAGAATCCTGGCTTCAGATAAGGTCAGTCACTGTGCTGCTGGCTGTAAGGATTCAATCACTTTTCTGTTTAGCCCTTCTTATTACAAGCCTTTTAGTAATAGTGAGGCTTTGTTTGCACTTTGTCAGACTTCAGAGAAAGCATTTGCCTTTCCTGCTTGTTTGGAACTAAGACTCTTACCTGAAATGGGTGCAGAATACAAGGCTTGGTCTGCATATTCTCATATCACAGTATCACAGAGAGCCAAAATAAAATCAGACATCTTAGACAAGACTTAGACAGTTGGTCTGTATAATGAATATATTGTACATCAGGTTATTTCCACACCACAGCCTTGATTAGTGGGGAACTCGTTCTGCCTTTCGTGCTGTTGTCTGGATGTTTGAATGCAAAGTTTGGCCCTCTGGAACACAGCCTAGGTCAGGTCCACCAGATTACTCACCTGGTTGTGAGCCATGTTGTGACTGGAAAGCTCACTCAACAGGGTGATGCAATGTGGTGTACCTGTATCCTAGCAGGAGCAGCAGGAGGCCTCCTCTAGTACTGGGTCTGTAGAGGAAGCCCCTGAATTTGGCATACTTTTGTCCCCACTGCCAGATGCACTTGTGAGTGAGTGGTGTATGAAGATGAAAGGGAGTATAATGGCAACACAAGAGCTTCAGGAGGAGTCAGGGCCGTAAACAATGCTGCCATGAAACCTCTCCTGTGCTATGGAGAAAGGAGAGATCACAGCAGTACAGGTCTATTTGCCCAGGCTCGCTCTATTGATTTTCTCATTCCAGCTGCTTGTATTGATTTTGCGATCTCAGTTAATGTGGACCACATTTTAAATTCCAGACGTGTTCTTAGTAGCAATTCATGTGGAAGACGGTCTCAGGAAAAAGCAGTTTTCATTACATTGCTATTTTAAGCAATGTCAAGTCTGTTAACAGAGGATATCCCTCATGTCATAAATGCAAACCATTAAAAACAATAATGCATCTTTCTTTACTCATATATTAGAACCTTCAAGCTAAGAGGAACTACCTGCATCTGTCCTGTCACTGCAGAAGGGGCAGTAGTGCACTGCAGAGATACTGACTGTCCAGGGATAAGCTGTATCTGTAGCAGTCTGCCCATGGCTGCACAGTGCTTGGAAGCTAACATACACAGTCACATATCCTGAGACTGCATTTTGACCTAATCAGTTTGTTGGTGGAAATGTCCCCTTCAACTCATAATTTGTGATGGAATTTACTGAGGAAAATATTTGGTCTCAGAAAAATGGGCAAGATGTCCAACTTTATTAGTCACAGCTGACAGAGAAGAAATATATTTTGTGGTTTAGAAGAACATGTACTGAATTTGTCAATCCTTTTCCCCCTCCCAGCCTTACATCCTGGCAGATGAGTTGCGTCGAGAGCTGCCTCCTGAGCAGGCTCAGTACTGCATCAAGAGAATGCCTCCGTACACCGGCCCAGGGTCTGTTCCTGGGGCTCTGGATTACACCTCTTTTTCATCAGCACTGTATGGAGAGAGTGACCTCTGATTCTGTAATTGGCTGTATTCATGGTAGACACTAAAAATACCCCGATAAAATATTGCCCAGATTGCTTCTCAAAAGCTTTGACAAGCTGATTTAAAAACAAGTTTTACAAATACAGTAGGTACCGTCAGTGTAAAGTGCTAGTAACTGAAGTAACTGGTGTATATTAAAGTGTGCAGCACGCTAGATACCTGCCTTGTTGGTTTTAGATTGTCTGTCCTATGCAATGCTAGAAAATCTATTAAAAAATTGCAAGATACTAACTTTGGAAATACACATTCAGAAAACAGAATGTAAAACCTAAAAACATTGAAACTCGCAAAATATTTCTTCATTTTCAAAATGTTTCAATGCCATATGCGCTTCTTTTACAATGTTCAAAAAACCATGTTAGAAGTCATGCTTTTTTCTTTCATAGAGCAGTATTACTTTCCTCTCATGATTTCTGATTTTGTATGCTTCTATTGGTGGAGATTAATAAAATATTAAAATGCAGATTTTCAGGGAAGAAATGTAACAACCACATAAACTACATAATTACAAAAATAATCCAGAATGCTATGCTTTTGTCACAAAGAGTTGTAATATACAGGGGGAAAGCTGATTAAAGTGCAGTTTAAGAGTTCTGTAAGCAGTTCTTTTCTTTTAGGCCTTTAACTTTTACAGCTGAGGGAATGCAACTTTTATAATCAGAAATAATAGGGAAGCTAATTTCATGTGAACTGTTTTGTTATGAAACCCTCATTCTTGTCTATGTTGGGCAGTCTTTGTTTCTCAGTACAAGAACACATTATTGTATTTATTAGTGGGCAACATTCATCTCTATCCTGCATAAAGCAAACTCCCATCTGAGCAAATGTAGTATGGTTGTCTTGCAGCTTTAACTGTTCAGTGCTCAAAATTCAGTTTGTCTTGACTTCTGCTGCATCGCAGGCAGTTCTGTCTGTACTCTGCTCCTGTGTGCTAGATGTTTACTGTTCTTTTCCATCTTGAGATGTGATAGAGAATAAAAGCAGGAACTTTTTTACTTGAATCCTACCGACACTGAGGAAATGCAATGTAATCAAACAAAACCATTTACAAATGGTGAAGCGAGCTGTGCAGCCCAGTGCTATTAAAGCAATGATGTGCCTATTAAATAAAGTCTGCTTTTCAAAACCTTATGAGACTCTGTCATTGGCAATCACCTAGTATCTCCCTCTAAGAACTGGAAATATTTCTGGACATCAAAAAATTTCTCAGATGCTAAAAGTTCAAAGTATGTCGCACATTTCAATACATTGTGTTTGCATGAACAACAGTCTCTGTGTGCTGGAGGAACAGCTCTGGTTTCATGAAGAGAGATGGAGCTTGGAATGAGTTGGGAAGTTTCCATTTAGGTCACCTGAGCACAGATGTCCATAGCTTATTAGACTCCAAGCTTAGATTGATTTCAGTGAGATTTAGGCACTACTGCTTTTGAGGACATTGGCCCTAACTTTTCTGTATCTCACTTTTTCCTCGTGTGCAAAAAAGCAGACATTAACAGTGTGCAGCCATGGTGCCTTTGCTGGCCTTTGGAAATTTATGGGTGGCAAGCATTACAAATTTGTGTGATTTAAATCCCAAAGCAGGCACCCTACAGGTTAAGGTAGGTGGAGTGGGAGCAATTTCAAAATAATCCCAGAGGAGACAGGCAATGACCAAATACCTCTTCTTCCTCCACCTGGTGTACAAAGGCCAGCAGAGGACTTTCTAGGGCTAGGATCTCATCTCCTACTACTGTGCATGTGCGGGCTTGCACACAGCCAGAAGTTGCTACTGTCACTGCTGATAATGACATGGTGCAGTGCCATCTCCTTCTGTGATGACAGTGCCTGTACAACCCAAGTCAGGAAGCTCTGCCTTAAAGCAAAGCCATTTCCAACTAAATGACTGCTGGTCAGGCTGAATCCTATTAAAAAATAAATCTCTGTATCTCTCATTGTCACAGTTTAATGCAACTGGAAGAATAAAAAATTAAGCTTCTGAATGTGGCACAGAAGCAAAATGTCAGTGCTATAAGGCAGGATTATGCAAAAAAATTGGCACAAGGACAGCTTATATCTGACACCTCTCTCAGGTGTTGTTCATGTTCTCTATCCACTAATTTTTATATTGTGATATTTTTCCTGTTTTTGATAGTATGGAAGGGACTTCTAAACTTCTCCTTTAGCTGTCTTCCGTTGATCAAAGCATGTGAGAGATAATGTTATCAGCACCAAGAGAAAAAAAACTTTTGCAAAGTAGTTTTTCCAATCTTATATCAGGTTTCTAGTTTCTAAAGTAGAATGAACAGAACTAATAGCTGAGAGCTGCAGGGATTAATTATCCATTCACACTTGCCTAAAAATGTTATACCATAATTATTACTTTAATATGTCTTTCATGTAAAATGAAGATGTATCATAAAATGATTTCTCCCAGCATCAATAGAAGTAAACTGTATTATTTTACCCTAAAGAGGATAATCCTCAAGGTCCTTTAAAATATTCTGTGATCACATTCAGGGGCTATGAGTTTTACAGAGATTTTATTTTCCTCTAAGGCTCCATTTTTAGTAGGTGACATTTGTATATTTCTGCAGGATCACCTTTCACACTGGGAATCAACGCAGCAACATTTTCTGTCCATGTAATTCTGGCAGCAAACTAGTTTTACTATAAAAAAAGTACAGTAGCTGAGTTGAGGGTAATGAATATGCCAATCACGGGCCAAATCAAGGTTCAGTAGCTGAAGGTAAGCATTATTTTGATGATCATATGAATGAAGGTTGTAGAATAAATTACAATTCACAAAAGTCAGTCAGGTTTTAAGTTGCTTTAATGATTGTAATACAGATGTCTTCTGTGACTTTACATGAATACAACAATTCTCTGAAAAACTTCCCGCCAAGATAATTTTGATTTTATAGTAATCATTTCCAGACAGGGATTTTTAAAAAGATGCTGGTACAGGTAGAAATCTGCTGTCAGCTCTGTGCTACCTTCACACCTCCATTCTTTGTATATGGTTTCCATCACCATTTTCTTTATCCGCTGACCACAGAAGGCTTGGGCCAGAGCCACTCCTAGAGGCTTGTATTTTCATCAGAACAGTTCAGTTTCTGAATTCCTGGAGGAGATCATGTTCTTTTACTTTTTATTCTTTTGTTCATGGTGTCTGTAAAGGTTATCCCAGACACAAGTGGTCTCACAGAAGGGGGAAAATAGTTCCTGTTAGCAGCTGGATTTGGATGGTAAGCAATTTCCTTTCTTGACTGAAATAGCTTGTGGTTGAGACCAATTCTGTAAGGAAGTAATTGATCATCACTAGTAAGTGAACAGGTGCTTTGGAGCACGCTTTCGTCACTGTAATGGTATCAATATTTTTAGTGGGCTTCTACAAGTATTTCCAGTAATATTTAATAAGAAAAGAATGCCTATTTATTACCTGTGCCACTCTTCCCCAAGTTTCATGGTTAACAACCTGTGCACTTATTTGCTTGTGCATCAGCAATCTGCTAATGTTCAGAGGGCCTTTTATTTGGCAAGCCACTTCAGCAGTGTTAAGCCTGGACTACAGACAGTTGTTAGCAAGTTCTGGTGAGATTCTACGTGTTTTAGATCAAATATTTTTATAAAGGAAAACTGACTGTTCTAAGCAGGGTTTTATTTCACATTAGTCTCTTTTTAAAATGTGTAATTCCTTTCTAATTTTAACACAAGGTGTGGGCTGCCACCACAAAGGACAAGTCTATCTCCACTTTTTCCATGATCCCATTTATTTATAAATAGAACAGTTCCCTGGTCTGGTTACCATGCAGGCTAGGAATACATATCTAGAGTGCTTAGAACTGTAGATTATCCCCTGGAGCAGCAGCCTGTATTTACATTACCTTAAAGTGATTGTATAACTGTGGAATTAGGGACCCAGCCACCCACTTTCACTGAAAATCTTTTATTATTCCCAATAAAAGAGCATTTATGTGCAGACAACAAACTTTGAGCCAGTACTAGGAAAGCCACTCGTTTCCCTCATTAATTAAGGCAGCTATATTAAACAATAAGCCAAATCTTTTCCATATATGAGCTTGACTAGAATTTCATATTCTAATCTTCAAAAGAAATTCTTCTGCTAATTTGCTAGGTTTTGGGAAATTTCATTAGCATTTGTAATCCTGCTTTGCACAGATTCGTTTATCAGCATATTGCTTTAATTACTTGGAAATCAAATATATTGGATGAATGTCCTGAGACAATAAATGTCCCAAGGCTTTTTTGACACCCATCCATCCTTCATCTACTTGCACCTGGCTGTTTTGTTTCAAAACCTGACTGTTTCATTTGGCCCCAACTCATGGAAACTTTCTTCCTTTCAGGATTCCTGTTAATGCTTTGAGTGAAAAATGACCTTGAGCGCTGTCCTCGGGAGGAGTAGTTATCCTATGTGCTCTCCTGAGCTGGAGCTTTCCAGCTGCATAAGGGATACTTGTGGCAGAAGCCCAGGTATAGAACAGATCTTTTGGCTCAGACACTGCAGGTCCTGTTTCAGGTTTTAGCTGGTCTGCTGATAAGACTGAAAGAGAAAAAATGTTTGCACAAGTTGCCAGCAAATCTGGCCTTGACTTGAATGGAACTGTCAATACAGGCACAGCAAATTAATATAATTTAAAAAGAAAAAGGCACCACAGAAAGGCAAAGAATGGCTGTATCAAATATCTTGTGCAGACTTGCATCCTGGCTCTGACTATTACAAACACAAGGAATAGAAAAGTCTAAAAATGAGACAGCGAGTGATCATGTGTGCCCAAAAGAGTCTCCAAGCTGACAGTAATTTGTGGATCACAAACATGTGGAACACTGCACACTGATGCCAAAAATTTAGTCTGGTTTTCTGCCAAAGTAATATATCTGCTTTGAGAGCTCCTTCTGTATTCCTTTCAGTAGGGCCTACTGCATCTGTAAACTCTCTGCTAGTCTATTGGATATGCTTGAAAAAAGATTTACTTTTCATTCCTTTATCTTTTCCAAACTGTTCCCCAAAGTCTTTCTAGTTGCCCTAATTATCTCTTTATCTTCTGGTAACCTACCAGAATTAATATGGACATAATGCCAGCTTTTTGAAGGATGTTTGCAAAATGCAGGCAATCCAAGAGAGAGCAAATCCTGCCTCCCATAAAACAAACCCCAGTCACACTTTTGACGAACTCTTTAGCAAACTTACTTAAATGAAAATCAGACACCCAGTAATGTTTGGTGGGTGCCCAGGTGAGTGTGATGAACATGTATGGCAGATGTGATGCTGTCAGACACGACATCCCTGAGACCCTGTCTACTGCTGCTGTGGTTAAACCAAAGGCACAGAATCTAACATTGGGTGGTCTTGCTGTCATTTATGCAGCATCTAGGGACAACACTCCATGGCAGCCCTAACTTTTACCTTCGTTATTTGCTAATGGAAGGTGACAAAGTTGGATTTGCCACAGCAAGTGAGCAAACATCCATCCTGTCCAGCAAACACCTTTGGCACTTGGAAATAATAACTGTCTCATTATCTTAAGTGACCTGTGGGCTCAAGGGGTTGAAATGTCAGTATTTTGAGATGTAAATAGAAATGTACAAGTATCATTACATTCTTTTGCTGTTGAATTATATTTAACTTTTTTCCAATTTTTGATATTAATATAGTTGCATATGCACTTGTAAGAAGACAAATGTAAACTTTATATTAAAAAGGGCAACACATATTTTAACATTTTTCATTCTTCTCCTTAACAAACAATAAATTTCTATCAGCTGCCTAAACTTGAGAAGACAGGCCCCAACAAAAACTAAATGTTTTGATTATGGTTGTGCAAACACCTTCCATCCATCAAAAATGAATAACTAGCTTTTTAATTTTCTTTCTACATAAAAAACTGAAAACATTTAATTATGACCCCACCTGACTGCCCTGACACTCTTGCTCTTCTGGGAGCTTGAGCAGACTTCCTGTAAGGCTCACTGTTTCTTCAAGCCAGACGATGAACCCTTATTTGCAAGGGACAGCTGGAATAGCTGTAGTGAAATGAACATTCTGCCTCTTGGAAAAGCACCATAAGGCAACATGCTGGCCAGGTTTGCTACCTCTTCTTGTAGTGGTGGCCTTTAACTGAAGTGCTACTCTGCAGACAGGATTGCCTTTAGCAGTGGCCATTCATTGCCTTTTCTGAGGAGGCACCTCCTTTCCTGCCAGTATTACTGTCTCTTGGCAGATCACTTTCCCTCCTAACTCAGACACCAGCCTCTGTCTGCCACTGCCCTTTTCCCGCTTTTAACAACTGTCCCTTAGAGCTTAAATGGTTCTGACTGGAGATGTTGACTTAAATCTAGTTTAATGATCTCAAGGCTCCCTTGAACTGGATTTTAAAGGCGGACACTTTATTTCTGCTTGATCAGAATGCAGTTATTCTTGATTTGTACTAAGGCAAAAAATAAAGTGTTCTTCCCTTTGTTTTTATTTAGTATCTTTAGCTTTATCTGGTACTTCTGAAGTACCTATTAGACCCTTCAATAGACAAGAATGACAGTATGCTCTCCAGTCACCAGCTCTATATGGAAAGATCTTTGTGTACCCCATGAAAATTTAAGATATAAACCACAGATTATTCCACCAGCACCTGCTGGCATCAAAGTCCACGTGCTTGCAGTGAGTTTTGCTCTACACAGTAAAGAGGGGACAGGAGACTTAAGTGTGATTAACCTACACTCCAACCTGTACCCTCTTCATACCCTTCTGGAGGCTTTGCCAGCTCCCAATGTACCTGTCCTACCTGCATGTGGGAGTGCAAATAGGAGGGAAGGGAAGGCTAATACACAGTATTTTCATGTGCCAGACTATACAGGGAGACTCAGATCTACTTTCTCTTGCAGCTCTCTAATGTTACCTCCAAGTTCAAGTCATTGACAGTGACTCTACTGCATGAGGGTTTGTACATTGTATAAAGACTGCTGCTGATCCAAGCTGGAAAATATACATGGAAAATGCTAACTGGATGTAGCAATGCTAATAGAGACCTCTGAGGATTTGCCAGCAGATTTTAGGTTGCTTAATACATTTTATGCTTAACAAGTGTTAAGGCCCAAAGTTAAGTCCTTTCGTTTGATGAGACAAAAAAAAGAGATGTCAGAGAAGAAAAAAACCTCAACGGGAATTATTTTAGACCATAGGCTAACAAAAAAAACTTTTCACTTCTGTGTTGAAAACTTGCCAAAGAGTAAGACCTGACTGGTATCAGTAACCAACAGGATGGAAATATTTGGCCTTTAGGATGACAAAGTACACTCTGGGCATTTTTTTTTAATGTAAATGTGTATTACTGATAACTAAGGAAAGACTGCCCTAGAGCAGTGTTCCCTATCAGTGTCTCTTGCCCATGCTGTTGCTACTGCTTGTAGGTGCAAGAGGCTGCTTCTTCCTCACAATTTTATTTCTGAAGCTTAGGCAAGATTTAGAACCAACATCACCTCTGAGTATTTCTTCATGTTTCTTCATTCACATTCATAAACAAGACTTTCAGCATTAAGGTTTTTTTCATCTGATAATTTTGTATTGTTGTACCACTTGCATTTTTCTTTCATTTAATGTATTGATTTGAAAACAATTTTCTTCATTCATAGTTAATATCTCCAGCAAAAGAAATTTTCTAGAAGGGTTTATACTTCTGGAAGAGGTTCCTTAAACTTGTTTTCTAGCTCATGTCTAGGACTTAAATCCATGCTGCTGTCTCCTTGCTCCTGACCTGACCCGCTTCCTTCTCCCCTCTCTGTTTCTGCTTTTCTATAATGAATTGAATGCATGGGAGCAGAGAGCATTGCTCAAATCCCTCTCAAGAAAAGGGAGATGGTGCCTGCCTATAGAAAGGTGCCTGCCTATAGTCATTGCTATGTCTGTGATCGTAAGCAGCTTCCACAAAGTTTTGAAACCTAGTGTATTAGACTTCAAAACAAGCTGAATGAACACTTTCAAAGTCCTCCAAAGAGAAGATAACTGCCTATAAAACATGATTTTTAAGAGATTGTTGACAACACACTGGACGGTTTCTATGTGTAAGTTAGAGAAAGCCAAGTAGGGCACTGGTCTTTCAAGGTATTTTACACAGAAAGATCCCCTCTGCCCTTGCAAAAAAATCTTACAAGGTTTGCTGTTCAATGAAAGAAAGTGATAGAATTGAGGCTGCTCTCTCCCTGGGATGGAGCCATGTCTGACAGCCAGATGCACTGCTGGGAGCTTTCCAGTGCCACTTACACATCACATGACCTATGCATGTCCCTTTTCTCTGCCTTGTGCTGTGCTTGCAATACCAGGATGCAGATGGTCGGGCTACTTGGCTTTGTCTTCTCATTCCCATTTGAATGTCCACCATTCAAAGCTGGTCAAACCTTTCTACAATCCTCCTGATTTGCCACATTTTCATAGATCTGAAGCTACATTGAACACAAACCGATGTGCTTGTCAGGAAAAGTGTAATCTCATTTACAGTGCACAGGCAGCAGAAGTATGCCTAGGGCTTGTGCTCTGAGAGTTCCCTTCAGTTGCTGGTGTCTGCATCTCTGAGCTTGTCTATCAACTGGCATGGGCTTGAGAACACCATCAGCCTCTCTTCTATGGCTTTGATGTGGATGCCTGAAAGGTGCATATTGAAAGTTTTAAAAATTATGCAAAATTTCATAATGAAATAAATAAAAAATATTTACAGGCCCAAACCTGTAACTAGTTGAAAGCAGTTGACACAGTTTGCCAGCAGTATGGATAAACTAAGACTACACCCCCTATTGAATTCCCAGTCCTCTCATGCCTGCATTTCAGTCCTTCCAGGCATTTATACACTGTCATCAACAAAGATTCTCTAAAGTGATGCAAAAGGTTATATTCAGTTCACTCTAGTGTGTTTGATTTCACTGTCATGAAGACTTCGGGCTTTTTTAAAAATAGTGAAGTCCAAAATCTATGGTAAATAAGTAGAATAAATTTGTTGGTGTTTCCCTGAACTGCACATCTTTAATAGGTTATTCTGACATTTGGAGTGTGCTTAGAATTGATCTCTAAGCACTCAGCTTTCTTTTGCCTTCAGGTAATACTTTGATCCTGGAAGAAAAATGTTAAGATCATAATTTGACTTATCAGAACAGATAATTTGTATTTGGATCACAAAAAAAAAAAAATCACCCTCTAAGTTGTGGTCTACAAAATTATAAAAAAAAAATCGTAATTCTTAAGCTCAGGGGAAATTCTGAAAATAAAATCCAAGTAGCGCAACTTAGTCATCTAAAATAGGGCAAGAATCCAGCTGCAGCAAAACAGCACAAGTGGTAACTTCACAGAAGAGAGTGCCAAGAGCTGTGCTCTGAAATCAGATTAATCTGTTTTCTCCTTCAGGCTTCTGCATGGAGTTGTGAATGCTTTGGTCAGATATAATTCTTTGAAATGCAACTGTTCTAGGAACACGAATAATCCTACTGTTCTTGTTTAAATAAGGATTACTCATGTGAATAACCCACAGGGAACTGCATCCTCAGAAATAAAGGCAGATAACATG
Source organism: Chaetops frenatus (assembly GCA_013400775.1). Lineage (NCBI taxonomy): Eukaryota > Metazoa > Chordata > Aves > Passeriformes > Picathartidae > Chaetops > Chaetops frenatus. Next base: position 44,117 of record VZTR01011735.1, read on the forward strand.
GGAATGGGAGGTGTATTTTTGTAATTAATATTATAGAGGTATTTAAAACACAAGTCCAAAAGCTCAGAGTGGGCTAAAGATCTGTGTTTGATCTTACACGTGTAAGGCAAGGATGTTATTCGAATGCATGGGTGTGCAAGTAGAAAAACAAACTGGTGAACAGATCCTTGGCACTGGAAAAATAATCAAAATATGCAGACGTTTTTGTTTGCTTCAAATACTGCCTGGTTTTAAAAGATCTGTGAGAGTTTAGCTCTGTGTGTGTGAGGAGCTGGGGAAACAATGGTTTGAAAATACCTTCAAATATACTTGGAATACCAGAATTCGATCTGACTTAAAAGATTTTGGATTTCTTTTGCTAAGGATATTAATTTGGATTTAGTCTTGTTGCAATTAGGAAGATGCTAGCTTCACTAAAGCCTCACTTATAACCACCTTCAGAAACCAGGATTCTCACCATGATGATGTTCGCATGAGTGACTTCATGTCTGCACCTGAAGTATAAATAGGACTAATTGCCAACAGTGCTAAGGTCAGTTTTCTCACACATGGGAACAATGCCACCTCTGTGTTCTCCCCTGCTTTACTAACTGCTCTGCAACTCTAATCTGCTCCTGGTATTGCTCTAAGGTATTAAAGGGAACAGTATTTCGACAGCCTAATTTAGCAAAATATGAACAATGCTCTGTAAGACAACGTACTTTTCAAGCTTAAGGGCATGCTCACTGCAAATCCTTGAATGTTCTCTCCAAACTCACCATGTGTTAGAGCATCTCAAAGAAACAGCTTAGAAATCTTGGTCATTGCAGGTGTGTATCAGCCTTGGGACAGGGACATGCACTGGGACTCCCAGCACTGTGCAATACTGTCAGCATTGAAACTAAACCAAGAAAAGGGACCTGAGATTTCTCTAACACTGCAAAACACATTAAGGCTGAAGTTTTGTGTCATTACTTTGTTGGATGAATGCTACCTGTACCACTCCTTCCTCTTCCCTTCATCCTCTGAAGTGTACCTTGCTTCAGTTGTGCTCCTTCAGTCGTTTGTACAACTCCAGTTTCTCATGCAGATTAAACACAGTCTGAGGCTGGAGGTTTGCTGCCCTCTCTTCCTGCTGCTGTTCCTACATCAGCTCTGGAGACCATTCCACTGACTTTCACAGAAGAACTGTGTTTGAGGGCTAGCACCCGCACAAGGATGGAGACAGGAGGATGGCACAGGGTGGAATTGGGACAGACTTTTCACAGCATCACACACTCAAACTGGCTTAATCTGGTTGTGAAACTGCAAAGGAACTGGGATATGTGAAATGATCCTTTTCAAAAGGACCTTCAAATCCACGGCTTTTTTTTTTTTTTTTTTGCCCCACTGACCTACTTTGCAGCAGTTACACAAACAACTGCATCAGCATATGCAAGGACGTGCTGAGCTGTGGTACAAAGATCTGTCACCACAAAGCAACTGTGTAGACAGTAAGCTTTTTAACCTGCATTTCTGCCAGAGGAAATTTTCATAGTGTTATGTGACAAGACAAAAATGTTGGAAGCTGTCCAAAAGTCAAGCAAGGAAATACACCCCCTAATATCTCATAATGAACAGTTCTCAAAGCATTGCCCATCTCTGTTATATATGCAAATTGTGTGTATTCAGGATCTCATTAGGAATATCTTACTTCTTCTGTTTAGTGTATTCAACTTCTGTTGTTAGATTTTTAAAGAGCATCGGTTTCTTGACAATCACATCCTACACTGGAATTTTGGGACACATTTTTGCATTAGGAGCTCAGGCTGACCACTGCAATGGTTTGCCGACAGGCAAGATCTGCTCTCCAACAATGTCTACTGGCATTCAGAACTGGAGCATAGCCTCTAAAACTGAAGTTGTACTACTACCTAGTTGATTTGTGGACCGTCTGTACTTCTTTTGAAAATGAATTAAATATATGCGCTATTTAAACATAAGGCGAATTTTTTAATACATATACTTGAATCACCATTGACCAAAGTGACAGTTGATTATGGAAGTTCCTATACCATGCTAGACTCAAAACAGTTTGTAACCACTGTTTCTGTTCCCCAAAAGAAAATTCAAGAGTGAATATTTAGCCTCCAGGAATTGCCTATACTAGGGGCTTTTAACTCATTTTGAATCCCTTGAAGACTTTCCAGGGAAAATGGAGAAACCATTATTAAGTAGCAACCAATACTCTGAGCTGATAAAAGGCTTTATGTTGCTGCACAGAGCTGAGGCCCAGGCACCTAAAGGAGGGAAGCCCCCTCAGTTCATTCCCGTTAACACAGCTGTCCCCGCATCTTCACCTGCAGCATCTCCTTTGCTTGCCTAACCTACTGCAACACGCACGCCAAACAGGAAAGGCTGGTCAATGATCTGTTTCACAGACTTCCTTCTTTTCATATTCTGACCATTGAACCAGTTTAAATGACAGTGCTCCTCATGCTTATTATTGGCACTTGAATTACTAACATGAAATGGGAGGCTCAGTTATTCGGTTGAGCTACTCCAACTCTTGGCAGCACATTCTATACACAGCGTGGTGACTGCAAGGCTGCTCTGCAGGTATTTCTTTCTTTTAAAAGGCGAGTCCTCACATAAGCAGTTGAAAGGATGTAACACCAGAAGTGAAACTCTTGTGTCAAAATAAGTCACATTTTATTTTTGTTCAACTGCCGAGCAAACTGTGACTTAAATTTAATTCCCTTAGTATAATCTGGCTTCCAGGTTTACAGGACCATAACGTGCATCCATAGAGCACTGGCAAGTCCGACTTCTAGCTTCCGTAAGGCATATTTACATGCCTCCTCTCAGCACTACATTTGCCTCTAACTGCAGCGCATCTGTCGTTTGAGTTTGAAAGAATTATCCGCCTACACCACATATCCGCCCCGCTTCTCCCCGCGATGACGGACAACTCAATATTACGGAGCTCTACCTGGCTCCAAAATCATCCCCCTCCCGGGGCATTTAACGCGAGTTAGTTCGAAGGTCAAGCTGGCGTCTGGGTCTGTCTGGGTCTGTCGGTCTGTCTGGGTCTGTCCGTCTGTCCGGGTCTGTCCGTCTGTCCGTCAGGGACAGGC
>VZTR01011735.1:47313-57627 GCA_013400775.1 Chaetops frenatus
GAGGGAGTGAGGGAGTGAGGGAGGGAGGGAGGGAGGGAGTGAGTGAGTGAGTGAGTGAGTGAGTGAGTGAGTGAGTGAGTGAGTGAGTGAGTGAGGCGCTTTTTGGCGCTGGCCGCTTGGAGCTGTTGCATCCTGGCAGGGAGGGGTCGGGAGGGACCGCCAGGGTACCCGCACCGACCCGTCCGGCGGCACAGTTATGCTGTGTAAATACTGGAGCTCGGTGGGGGGGACTGGATGTGCTCCAGCTGCTCGGGGCTCTGAGTCAAAAGTGCCATTTCGCGGATTGAACAGAAGTCGTTGGATGGGGAGGATAAGTAAAATTACAGCTCCTAATTGGTGTTGGTGTTTTAAAACGGACTGGTCCGTCAGAGGCTGCTTTCAGTGGTGCTGCTGAGAGCAGAGATCCCAAGCAGTTCCTCTTTTAACACACGTGAGGGCGTGCCCGGTGCCGAGCCTGTGCTTCAGCTCGGGCTTGCATCCCTCGGCATGCCAAATGGGCCTGTAGTTCTGCTTGCCACCGACTCCATAGCCAGCTGCTGTGGCCTGAGGCTTCTCCAGGTTCCTCTTGCAAAGATGATGTTGACCTGCTCTGCCCTGCCCTTTTCCCCGTGGCATGTGGTGTCAGGCCACAGGCTAGCGACTGTCCTGCTGCAGAACCCAATGGGTTTGGCTGAAATAGGAAGTGTGAAAGTGTGGCGGCAGTGGGAGAGAAGTTTTGCATAGATGGAAACAAAAATTGTGTGATGGGGGTATTTGTGGAGCCCCAGTGAGCAGGCACGAAGCAGTAGGTGGTGGTGTGTCCCTCTGGCAGTGAGGTGAAGGACGTGGGTTCAGGAGTGCGTTATGGAGAAGCTGAGCACAGTGTTTCTACCGAGACTTTGAGGGGCAGGACATCCCACATAGCGGGGCCGTGCAGGTCTTTCCCTGTGCATCCTGGCTGTAATGAATATCTGTTGTGAACACTTTAATGTCAGAAGATGGATAGTTGTGGTTATAACACAGGGAGCTTTCTAAACCTGGGATTTAGACAGTGGGTCTGGAGAGACAGTGGGCACAGTTAACAGGATGCTGTTATTCTGAAAATTCAGTGACTTTTGTAGTGGTTGTTTGCCTCTCAAGCTAACTTTGTAAATGCATTGGGTACGTAAGTATCTTGCCTCTCTGTTATGTAAGAACTGAATGGTTCATAAGACAGGTGCTGACATGGAAATATTAGCAAGGTGCACAAGGTGAAGTGGTAATAGGCTGGGTAACAAATAACATAGCAACAGGGTGCTGCTGCTCACTGTTGCAGAGGACCTCTGTAACATCTGTTGCTACAGTTCATGAAGCTCTTACTATTGCCAGAGGGCATCCAGTTGAAGAGAATTTAATTAATTGAGCAGCAAATAATGCTGAGGTTATCATGAGCTTTCTGTGGCGGGCTGATAGCAAGAGCATTCTTTCTAGCTACTAATACTGTAAATTCTGCATGCTGCACAGTCATTTTTTGAATGATGGGGAGACCTGTGCTTGGAGCTGGTGGAGGGGGAATGCTGGTTTATTGAATTTGGATGTGCAAATATGGAGAGGCCCTGTTTCCAGTCGAGAGAGGAGCTGGTGAGTTGAGGAAACAGCAGGTCCTGTAAGTGCGTCTCTCTCTGCATAGTTCTTTCGCTTGTGTTGTGGCACATTAATGTGATGAAAATACTTTAATACCGTCACAGTTGGGTTCTCCTTTATAAAAGCTTTGGAAACAACTTGTAATTGTTTATTCCCTTCCAAGTACTTGTATACCAGACTATTTTATACTAAAAATAAATTGTAATGGAAGTGGATAAATAGTAGAAAACAATACCTTTTGGGTATCATGGGTATTATTGCAGGCATCAGAAAGGTTTGGTTTACAGCAAATTGCAGCCTTTGAAGCCCTGTTTCTTGTGGAAAACACACATTCCTTAAATTCTGCACATACGGTGTGTATGTGATTGGATTGGGATAAGGAGATGAAGGAACATCCTCTTGCCTTATTCCCTGACTGTTTAGTTGCTTCCATGGTGAAAAATAAAAGGTTATAGTCGGGTGAAGTTTATAATTGTTAGTGAATGACTGTAGCGGTGACTAGCTACTCTACAAGTAGTAAAAGTTCTTGTAACTCAGATAGTTTCTCTGTTGCAGACAAATAATTCCCTAGTTCATGTCATTTCAAGATAGTGTTTACCTTGGGGGAGTGAAGCAGGGTATTAGGATTTTCTGTTTTGCATTCTGCATCCCACTGACTTTTAGGCCAGTGCTGTTACTTTTGTTCATTTGGTATGGTCTTCTAAACTAGTTCCAGCCCTACAGCCGTCTGTGGTAATGTTCTTTATGTTTTAAGTTTCGGTAGAGTAAAATCAAGGTAATTGGTCCTGGGTCCTGTTAGCACTGCTGGTTTGCTGCTATTTCTGCTATAGCTGTAGAAGCAGTTTATTCTCCTGGACACTTCTGAATGGAGAAGGATATCCATTTCCCAAAGCTCACCAGTGACCTTTATTAAACAAAATTTTAATTAGCTCCTGGCTGAGCAGAGGTAGGAGCAGGGTTCGTAAGCAAAAGCAACAAAAAAGAAAAGGCTGACCTGATTTTTCCCTGCTTAGGAATTTCTTCAAACATTTTTTTCTTTTATTCTGTAATATTCTGCACTCTGTTTGTGCTGCAGAGGGGAATTACATGGGTTGAATGCTGAATTAAGATGGCGGTACTTGTTAGTAGAACTGACTCCTAGCTTGGTCCCTGCTTTTCTTCCAAGGGCAGAGTTCAGCACCTCCTAGCGTGGCTTTTTTGAATCAATCTTGTTTGATTTCTGGAGTGTTTTTCAACCTGTCTGCAGACTTTGTTTCCAACTTGAAATTGCGCCATCATTATGCTAGGGCACAACTACAAGTAGTACTCCTACTGGAAGAAGAGTCTGATATTATCCATAGCAAGGACAGGTAAATTGGGTTTTGGTGGGCTTGGAGCTGTTGTATTCCCTATGCCAAACAGAGTCTGCATACCTCTGGCACTGGTGGCCACCCTCGTGATTCCCGCCCTATTTCCTGCAGCTTTTTGAGATGCTGCTGAAGAAGCACAGATTTTAAAAACGTCAGAATAAGGCTATTGCAGTGATGGGGCAGAGATCTGTCCTTCTATAAGCAGAAAACCGTTCTGTGCTCATTGCTTCTGTTCAGTGAGGCAAGCAGTAGAGAAAACAAAATCAACCAGGTGAGGTGCAGGAGTACAACCAAAGGGTAAATCTCTGCTTCCCTGTGTGGATGAGGAGATAGTTGGGAAGCACGTAGGTTAAAGGAGTAGAAGCCTATAGAAAGCAGGTTCTGGGAGGGCTCCAATAGCCTGTCTCAGCTGTCTGAGCTGCAGCTCTCAGGGCTGAGTTGTTGTCTTAGGAGGCTCTTTAAAGCACCAGCGAGCTCCAATGCCTGTGTGTCTCACTGGGCTGTGGCTCGTGGAAGCACATGAGTTACGCTCCATGGGAGTCTGCACTGCAGACCTACTTTGAGATACAGTTTTTCGTGTCTTACTTCTAAAAGCCTTTAGCTCAAGGACTGATTTTATTTTCATGAATAATTTGATGGTTTAACCTTACTAGATTTAAGGTCTTATGTAAGAACCTGCTGAGCCTGCCTGTGTGGTGTTAAAACTTTCAACTTGAAGCAAGGGTGGCTTACTTTTTGGTATTTTAATCTGCCTTCAAATGCTTCATACTTGTTAGAGAGCAAATTTTCTGTGACTTCTCTTCATGCTGAGACTACTTCTGATTTAGAGGTTTTTTTCCAGAGTGTTGGTATAAATGTAACCTTGGAATGCTTTCCTTGGCCTCAGCTTCTCTCCAGCACATTGCTTTTTAACAGTACTGATGTCAAAACAGAAGATGCATTGCACAAATGCAGAAGGAAAAAAATCAAATCAGTTAGCAGTTGCCAGTGATTTTTAAGTACCATTGTGTGTAGTAGTAACTTAAGTTGTAATGAGACATAAGGACGTTTTTGTGCCCTGGAAATAATTCATTTTTTACAAGGGTTTTGGTGGTGTTTCATAACCTAAATGCAAAACAGGTATTTAAGATGAAACTGTTTGAAGGAAAGAGATGAAGAATAGCACATCATTCATCTACATGTCTGTAAAACATCAGTACTCTTGTAGTTTGGATTTTTGATAAAGAGGTTGTTTGATTATTTTGCTATATGTAGAATCTTATCAATGCCTGTAAGTATATAAAGGGAGGGTGCCAAGAGGATGGAGCCAAGCAATAGGACAGCAGGCAATAGGAAGAAGCTGATGCACAGGAAATTCCACCCAAATATGAGGAAGAATTTCTTTACTATGAGGGTGACTGAGCACTGGAACAGGTTGTCTGGAGAGGTTATGGAGTCTTCCTGACTGGAGATCTTTAACAACTGCCTGGCCTCAATCCTGTGCCAGGTGCTCTAGGATGACCCTGCTTGAGCAGGGAGGTTGGACCAGATGACCCCCTGTGGTGCCTTCCAACTGGACCCACTCTGTGATTCTGTATGTGTACTGAAATGATTCTGTGTAGGTTCTAAAGGGGAAAAGTAGAATTACTTTTGCTGTGGTCTTGGGGGTTTTCAGGATTTTGTGGGGGTTTTTTGTTTGTTTGTTTGGAGTTTTTGTTTGGTTGTTTTTTTTAATGCCTCAGATTATAGTTCTGGATTTTTGTCTAATGTTTGGGAAGGGCCTTGTTTGGGATCTTGAAGTAGTGCTGCAGCTTCATTTCTAATGACAGTGCTGAAATGTCTACAGTATTTTGTTTCAGTCATGGTTAGATTTACCCTGCTCAATATCTTACAATTAACTGTATCATTTGCCTGATCTGTTTTCTTCTGGCATTTCCTCTTTCTATGGAGGAAAAGAGTATCTTGTTGCATTTGTGCAAAAGAAAGTAAAGCTTGGCTATTATCTGTTGGAATATCTTGGTGTTTGTCAAGTTGTCATTTACTACTGTAATCCTGATGGAATTTAGGACTCAGTTAAAAAATTGTTTCCATTTGCTCAGTTTATTTCTCTTTATCATTATGATATAGGCAATTAAAGTAGGTGTGGGTATTTGTTTTTTTAATGAGGTTTACTAATTTTTGTTTTACACCTGTGTACCACAGGTGTAAGTGTCTGGTACCAAGAGTCAGCTCTTCATTGCTGTTCATACATTGCTGGGGTGGAAATTATCACGCTTTTCAGTTTTGGAAACTTGTTTATGTAGAGATGTTCATGTATGCCCTTGTGAACTTCTATTAATTTTTTCTGTGGTTGATTGTGTGCAGGTGACTGCCCTCAGGTAAAGGACCAATTGAGCCTAATTGTATTTAGATAAATGCAGCTGTTACCTGACATCAGGTGACTGGAACTGCAGGTGAAGTAAACCAACTCCTGTCTGATTTCAGCAGAGGATTAGTTAATTTATTCTGTTTCTTGAATGGGGAGAGCTCAGGTTGGCCAGGTGTATAGATAGGGAACTTCAAAACTACTTAAACATTGGGTTTCTCTTTGTCCAGCAGATCCCCAGAAAAGTGTGGAAGATGAAATTGAATCTATTCTGCAGGAGCGGATAATGGTTTTGGATGGGGGCATGGGGACCATGATCCAGCAACGTGCACTGACAGAAGAAGATTTTCAAGGGCATGAATTCAAAGATCATTCCAGGCCTTTGAAAGGCAATAATGACCTTCTCAGTATAACTCAGCCTGATATAATCTGTGACATACACAAGGTGGGTGGTTCTGGTTTCTGTCTCTCGACAAGAGAAGGAGGGAGAACCTGGCTTCTGTGCTCCCTTTTTCCATACCACAGGCTCCTAGCTCTCCTGTGTCTTTTGGGGATAGGGAAGAGCGTGCTAGGTAACCATGTGAAAAAGACTGAGCAGATTTGACTGTTCTGGTTGTGTGAGCACAGCATTTTTGTCTTGGTTCCTGATGTCACCCAGGCAGTACTATTTTTAAATCCCTTTTTGACTTATGTACATCCCTGATGTATTTTTATTAATTGCAGATTCTGTTTTATTTCATTTTTGTTTCCTCTTCTTATTCTCAGCTAGCACTTGAAATGCATCTAAGTAGGACATATTGGAATTCTAGATGTGTTTCTATAATTGTGTATTAAAGGGCTAAATGTGGCAGCCTGCAGCAGGCCTCTGTAGTTAATGAGCTTCCTAATGAGTATATGTGCTTCCATAGTCATTTTTTCCCTTGAATATTAATAAGTGGCCCAGAGAATAAAACAGTCTAATCTGCTGATGATTAGGAATTTGCAAACAGATGAAATTGTTTTCCTGTCTTCAATTAGACTTTAGAAAACAGCTTCCTAAGTCTTTATTGAGATGCAGGTATTCATAGGTCTTACTGTAATAATTGAAATGCTTGAATAGCGTTGCAGCTATTTGTTATTCCGTTGAAGTCTCACATCTGTTCTGGGTTTTTACAATTATTTATTGACAAAGTCTGTATTTCATTGATGAGAATTATATTTGGCTTATGTTTGTTAAACTTTGAAGGCAATCTGTATTTTTTAATTTATGTTCTAACTGCTGTTCTTTGGATTTTAAGAATGATGAGCTGGAAAGAATCAGTCTTTGACTTATAAAAATTTCAGAATGAAGTATTTCTAGATTGATTTCAACTGAGCAATAGTGCTCATGAATCTTGGAATTTATAATTGTGGTTTTAACAGAGTAAGCTGCTTTAACAGTTGAATTTGGCAGGTTTAGCAGAGCAATAGTGATGTGACTTGGGAATGCATGTATTGACTCAAACCAAGTAACCTGCTGTTATCTCTGTAATCGCAACTGATAGAGGTTATACAAATGCAGGCTAGAAATCTGCAAAAATGTTTCAGTTTGCACTGATTTCAGTTTACTTCAGTGGGAATGAGACAATCAAAATGGAGCAAAAGACTTAAATGTTTTGTGGATCTCAGTCATTAGTTAATCTTTAAATGAGGTCTGCACAGAACATAATTCTCCGAAGCTTGTATTCTATCCCAGTGTGCACTTGTGCTGTACAAATCCCTTCAGAATATTTAAATTCTTTATTTTTTTCTATTGTTGTTTAATTTGGGCATTTTCTGAGACTGCCTGCAGCAGCCCTTGCTTACTGATGTTGGTTGGACTGTGTCTGACCATATCCCTGTGCAGAAATCTAAAATGTGCTTCAGTGGCAGAGGTGACTCTGTAAATATCACTTGTTAATAGAAAATGTGGCTGACACTGAAATTCTGAAAATTGGTTACAATGAACACTTCTGTTGATTTGTCCCTGTGCTTTTGAATAAGGCCTTTAGAGTTTGATCAGCTTTGAATTGGGAAATTATATTTGACTTTTTGTCAACTGAATGAGACAAAGTAGTTGGGTTACTTACAGTCCATACCTCAGGCTTTTTTTCTTTCATGTCTTGCAGGAATACTTGCTGTCAGGCGCTGACATTATTGAAACCAACACTTTCAGCAGCACCCGAGTTGCACAGGCTGACTATGGCCTTGAGCATTTGGTAAGAATGCTAAACGATTTACACATTGAAAATATTAATCATGTCCTAGCAACCAAGATCAGCTTAGTCCCAAGATTCATTGGTGTTGTGCTTGTCTGCTGCGTGCTACCTTTTGAGCCATGTGATGGGATTGTAGCTCCTTTCTGCTGCTGTGGACAATTGCACTTGCTGTGTCACATAGTGTGCTTCTTGTTGACAGAGATACAGGCAATAGTAATTAGCCCTAGATTTTGTTTGAGCAGTCACAGGATCTCTCAGTTCTGGGAACAGGGATGTTTTGCTTCAGTCCTTCCAACTTATCAAATGCCACAACAGAACTACATTTTTCCTGGATATTGCTTACGTGTTGTTTGTGCTGGTTTATGTAGAAGTCCTTTCTAGTTTGCATTTATTGTGCCTCTTCTTTGTTATGTATTGTTTTGAGAATTTGAGGAAATATGTGAAAGCAAATGTTTGGAAATATGCTTCTTGAATAAAACATGTACTGAAGAGTAGGTTAATTTTGTCATCAAAGTCCTTCAGCTTCTGTTGATTTCAGCAGGATTTATTTACTACCTTAAAGAATGAAATTTTTTGATTAGCAGCTGTAGGCTGGGGCATGTGCAGGATGAACCTGCCGTGTAACTGTTGCTGAGCTGTTCCTTTTGAAGCTTAGTGATAGTGCTGATACATACTTGTGTGACTTGGGGGACCTTCAGAGTGTACAGCGAGCTGCTGGATGCAAGTGTTGTGTTTCTTTGAGGATTAGTTACCCTGGACTTGGCTAAAAGTTGCTCAGTAATTTTGTGTAATTGTTCCAGGCATATCGATTAAACAGAGTCTCTGCACAGGTGGCCAGAAAAGCAGCAGACACTGTAACTGCTCAGACAGGTAAGTAGTATTATTTTGACTTTTTACTTGTTTGTGGTTTTGACAATGCTGCAATCTTTGAAATGTTGCTAACTAGAGGATAGCTTGATGGTTTACATTATGGGGACATGAAATAATGCTATGCATGTTTGCAAGTTAGGCACAGTAGCAGCCATTTCATATCTCTATATCACACTAATTTTATCATATTTTAAGAGTCTGATCATTAAGATGTTCTTCAGCACAGCTGCCCTGTGCCTGCCTGGTTTAGACTGCAGGTGATACACATCTTCAGACATGTTTTAGAGAAAATAAATTCAGCAGGGACTGTTAGAAGTTCTCTAGGTTTGTATGGCACAAGTCTTTGTACTCCAGAAGTAGGATAGCTGGTTGTAGGTAAACATGGATTACTGGTTAATCCTAGTGTTTGTCTAGTCTCTACTGCTGTAGACAATGCTGTCTTTCAAAGACTTATTGTTGCTTGTATTCTACAATCAAACTGTATTTCAAGCTAACAGTGCTGCTGCTCTTCAGATAGCACCTTATGGATGTGATTCATAGGATGCAGTAAAAAAGTAAGATTTGAAATATGCTTTAAAAAAGTGGGGATTTTATGACACATGCCAGAGTATTCAAATAAGGTTATGTAGTGAAAAATGCCAGGACTGTTCTGTGCTGTGCATTTAGAATAATTAAATGAAGTTTCTTGTCTAGAGATAAATGATTCTTAGAAAAGTTAATTGAGACAGCTGACCTTTTCAGAAATGTTCTCCTTTCTTGTGTTTATACATTGAACATCCTGTTGGATTAAAATTAAAAAGTCGGCTGTGCTGGGTGATCTTATGCTGACTGAACCCAAATTTGAGACAGGAGTTTCCTGTTTTATACTTTTTCATTCTTGAATGATATGCCTATCTTGGTGTCCTTGGTATTTTACGTTGGCAGTCACTGTAAAGTCGGACGTAAATAGTTCAGGAGTTTTTTCTCCTCCTGTGTCTTGGTCTAGGAATCAGGAGATATGTTGCTGGAGCAATGGGTCCAACAAACAGGACTCTCTCTGTGTCACCATCTGTGGAGAGACCAGATTACAGGAACATAAGTAAGTATTTATAACCATCAAGTTATTTCACTTAGGCAGTAGTGAAAGCCGTATCTCCAGATGAAATTAACATCATTCCTGTTTTACAGCTTTTGATGAGCTGGTTGAAGCCTATACAGAACAAGCCAAAGGACTTTTGGATGGAGGAGTTGACATCTTGCTGGTGGAAACCATATTTGATACTGCCAATGCTAAGGTGAGACTTCTGGGGAAAAAAACCCACCACACTAATGTATTTGGTGTACTACCTATGGAAATTCAGGATAATATTCTTCAAGAGCTAGCAGCTACTGCTTACTAAATACATGAAAAGACTCTTCAGTTGATAGCAAGTGGGTAGAGTGTGAGGAGATGGTTTTTAATCAGCCTTTTCCAGAATGTTTCTTTTGCCTCTTAATATGTGCCATTTGTATCTTTCTGGCTGTCTGTGCCAGCTGTCCTCTTATTCCCAGAAACTCTACTGTATTGCTCAACATCTCCAAATGCTTCTGACTGTGTTTTTGACTGTAAGCCTCTCTGTCCAAAGGATGCTTGTGATGCACACTGTAGAGGGAATGTCCAGTGTATCTGGTTGCAGGTGTGGGAAGGCTTGTAAGACAGTTCTATTAAAAGGTGTTTTTTGGGCAGAAGTTCTGCAATCAGTTTTAAGAAGGAACAATTTGGAATAGAAGATTAGAAGGGTGGAATAGAAGATTAGAAGGGTTAAATAGAAGAAATAAAATGTTGAAATATGCTACATTTCATGGGATTTTAACACCTCTTTCTTTGTCTAATAACTGTTCAGTGCAAGTGGTGGAGTTATTAGAGTACTTAAAACTGACTTGCAATTTTATGTGGAAAAGTCTGTCTGGATAT
>VZTR01011736.1:0-12049 GCA_013400775.1 Chaetops frenatus
TCCAGCCCCCCTGGCCGTGGGGACAGACCCTCTGCAGCCCCTCCAATGAGCTTGGGAACACCTGGCATTGGGACAGCCCCCCTCCAGCCCCCTCACTGTCCTCCCCACTCCCCCAATATCCTTGGACCACCCTGCAGTGGGACTCCCCCTCCCTGCCCCCCATGGCCCTGGGGACACACCGCAGTCCCCGAGGGGCTCTGGGGAGCTGGGAGTGCTCCCACCTGTGCTGCGGGCAGGGCAAGGGGAGGCCCAGCCCCCAGGGACAGGGCTCGCTGGAGGACACCACGTGGGGTTTGGTGTAGGACTCCTTCACTGGCGCCGTGAAGCTGTGGATGGGGGGGAATGTGGGGTGACTGCAGGTCCTGGGAGACCCCACCGCTGTCGCCGTCCCCCTCTCCTGTTCCCCCAGTCCTACCTCTCCCAGTAGCTGCAGACGTTGGGATCTCCGGGCCGGAGGGCAGCCAGGAGCCCGGCATGCACCGCCAGCACCGCGGCCCGCAGCAGCATCCTGCACGGAGAGACCACAGCTTCACCCTGTGCCTCCGCACATTCCCGCTCCCCACCCACCGCCCCCGGCCCCAGCTCCAGATCCACATCCGACCTCCCTGCAGGGCTGGCTTTGCATTCCTCCATCCAGAGAAACAGCCCCGGCCCCGGCCCCGCTGCTCCCCCAGCGCTGGCCTGTGCCAAAGGGAAACTGAGGCACGGCCACTCAGCAGCCTGGGTGGCCCCACGCAGCCTCATCCCTGAGGGCTGCGACACCCCCCTACCCCCTCAGTGTGGAGACACCCTGGGGCACATCCTGGCATCACCCCGACCTGTCCTGCCAGACCCCATCCTGGCGGTGGGATTCTGCCAGAGGAGGGAACCCGGGGTGCTGGGGCGGGGCTCGGCACGGCTCCTCCAGCCCCTGGCACGGCGCCGCATGGCCCCACTTCAACCCGCTCTGTGTTTATTCCCAGTTGTGTTTCCTGGATCCATCAGCGTCTTGCTCAGCCCACAGAGGGTCCGGCTCCCGGAGCGCTGCCAGCCGGAGGCCGGGCCGGGAGGGCCGGTGAGCCCCCGTGCCGGGTGAGCTGTTTACCGGGATGAGCGTTCCAGGGCAGGGCTGCCGTGTGCCAAGGAGGAAACAGAGGTTTCCTGGTCAGCACAGCTGGATTTACGGGGGTTTCCTTGGGCTGCTCCAGCCACAGGACACCCCAAAGGTGCTGCCCTGGCAGCTCGCTGGGTTCGTCCTCCCCCTCACCAGACCCCACGCTGCGTTTTGGGGCCAGAGCATCCGGTTTTGGGTGGAAAGCTGTTAGTGGGAAAGTTTCCCCCCATTTCCCTTCAGCTCCCGGCAGTGAGGAATTAATTGCTCATCTGCTGCCAAAATTCACTCCCATGGACCCTGCCGAGGGGGAAGAGCCAGGGGAACCCCAAGCTTTCCCCAGTGCCTCACTCATCCCCCGCCACATCCCCAGTTCCAGCAATGTGGGGGGACCACGGGGGTCCCAGGATTGCTGGGAAATACAGGAATCACGGGGAAATGCTGGCAGGAAAAGCAAGGAGTCATCAAAACATGACGGCACGTCCCATCTGCTCCTCACTGTGGGGCTCAGCAGCGGGAAGGAGCCCCCCACCCCCAAGGCTGCCATAGTGGCAAGAGAACCCCCAAGACCTGACACTCCTCTCCCCACTGGTGTCTCTAAGAACACCCCGGGTGGGATGAGAAGCATCAGACACTGGTGATGGGGGTGAAAGAAGCGTGTGGGGTGAAGGCAGGGTTCCAGGGCACAGCCCTGCCCTGTCCCTGGCAGGGACACCGTGCTGGGCCTCCCCACAACCACTATCTCTGCCCCGGCGCTTCCTCTGCCACAGCCCGGGGTCTGACGCGTTTCCTCCGCGGACCCGCGGGGATGGGGCTGGGTGAGGGCGAGGGGGCCACGGGAGCCCGTCAGGGACAGGGGCAGAGTCAGGGCCAGCACGGGGGTCACCGTGGGGTGTCGCAGCGCTGTCCCACGCCCCATCCGCTGTCCCCCAGCCACCGTTCCTTCACCACCGTTCCTTCACCACCATCCCCATAAAATCGATTGCGCTGGGGACCGTCCCCTCCGACAGCACCCAGCAGGGGACGGTGCAGCCTCTCCAGCCCAGCCCTGGCTCCAGTGTGCCCTGGGCAGGGAACAGTGGCACTCACCTGTCCGGGGCCGCGGTGGAAAGGCAGGGTCAGGGCACGGCGGCCCCGACACGGGGCTGGGCTGGGCTGGCCGGCCGGGATGGCGCAGCACGGCCGTCGGAAGCGGAGGGAGGGCTGGAGCTGCTCTCAGGAAGTTTGGACGTAGAGTCAACTACGGAAAAGGGAAAAAAAATAAAAAAACCTTAATTATTTTTTTTTCTTTTTTTCTCTCTCTTGTCCAGAAACCAGCGGGTTTTGGCACAGAAGCACGGCCGGGGCTGCTCACGCACAGCGCTGGATGAGGAGGAGTCTGGGGGGGTGCAGTTTCTCAGCTGGATCCTGGTTTTGGAGGGTATCTCCTTCCCGAGGGCTCTGTGGCACCCATGGTTGCAGGGCTGACCCGGGTGGTCCCACAGGGCTGGGGCAAGCAAAGGGACCCCCTGACCAAGGGGCAGCTGCTCTGTGGTGAGGGGATGCAGGGACCAGGGTGTCCTTTGGCTTCAGGGCAGCAGAGCAGAGCCGAGGGTTGGTGCCCAACATCCCAGGCACAGTGTCCCTGCATCCCAGGGACACATTGTCCCTGTGTCCCAACATCCTGAGCACGTCATCTCTGCATCCCAGCGTTGCAGGCACAGCATCCCTACATCCTGGGATTCCAGAAAGACATTCTTCCTGCATCCCAAGGACACATCATCCCTGCATCCCCAAATCCCAGGTACACATCCCCCCCACATTCTGGGCACGCGTTGTCCTTGCATCCTGGGCACACATGATCCCCACATCTTAGGATCCTGGGCACATCCCTGGACCACAGGCATGAGATACCCCTGCATCCCAGCCACCCCAGCCCTACACAGCAGGATCCCTGGCCTTGTGTTCCCCTGCTTCCTAGGATCTCTGGCCATACATCACCCCTATATCCTGGGATCCCTGGCCTTGCATCACCCCTATGTTCCCAGATTCTCAGCCATCCACCACATCTGCATGCCTGGATTCAGATCATATATCTCAGTTATATCCCAGATTCCTGACTATATCCTCGCATCCCAGGATCTCCATGTCACCACGTGTTCCCCTGAACCTGGGACCCCCGGCCAGGCAGCTCAGCACCTCGGGCCCCCCTGCCCAGCCGCCTCCCACCCCCACCACACATTAGCGGCCTCCGTGGCTCCCGAGGCACCGTTAATTGCTCTGCTCGTTACAGGAACAGCTCTAATCACTCACAACGATTTTCACATCCCACGGAGACTCAGCTGCCTGCCCCCCTCCCCGGGTCTCCATTAGGACCAAGCCCACCCGCAGCTGGGGCTCCGCTGTGTCCACCCCAAAACGGCACTTCCCGGAGCAGGGGTGGGCGTCGGGAACGTGGGGGCTGCGCTGTGTCCTGCCATAGGAAAGGATGTTGGAAATGGGATAAGTTGGGCACATCCGGAGCTGAGGATCTAGTGGGGAACTGACACCCACCTCCCCCAATGCTTTTTAAGGTGTCCCCAGGGTCGCGGGGAAATATTGCTTGGGGACACTCCAGTGGCACTTCAGTGCTGAGATGCCTTTGCAGCCCCCCTGGGACCCTTAGAGCCAGAGAGGACGGAGACCCCCAACTGCACTTTGGTGTAGCTGGGGCTGGGCAGGGTCCCTCCCTCCGTGCCAGGATCCAGCTGTATTCTCAGCTCCCCTAAACATCCACCTCGCCAGGACAGCAATCCCAAACACAAGACTGATCCTCTTAGAGGGAGCTGGTGTCCCCTTAGGAGTTTCTGGGAGGGAGTGGGACCCTCTAAAGAGCAAACCCAACCCTGCCATAGTCTGAGCTGGTGGCACCAGGGCACAAGAGGGTGGCACAGCCGGGTTGGGACCCCCATGGCTGGGGACCACCAGCAGCTGCGTTGGCTGCACGAGGCAGGATTGGGAGCGGGACACCCCAGCCCCTATGAACCCAGGTTAGCAGGGCCAGACCCCGAAGCCGCTGGGGCGGCAGCTTCGCCAGGGAGCGGAGCCGTTAATTACCTCATTGTCAGAGTCCATTACCGCTCCCCCTGGAGCAGTGAAATGGAGAAACTTCGGCATGAAGGGGGGGGGGATAAAATCGATTGCGGGGTGAACCTTAACTCTTCCCTGACCACTCTAAGGGGGAAACTGAGGCACAGCCACGCCCACGAGGGAAATCGAGGGATTGCCACCCCATGAAGGAATCTGAGGCGCGGATGCAGGAAAGCCCACCTTGTTTGGAGAGGGGGTGTCACCACTGCACATGGTCTCTTTGGGGCTTTGGTCTGCAGCAATCCCCAGCATGGGGCTGGAAAAGCTCAAGGTTGTAATCTAGTTCCTTCCTCAAATTAGATAAGAGGGAAAAAGGCCATAAATCAGCGTGGGCAGTGATTAGAAACCCCAAGGAAGCAGGTGGGGGGCTCTGCCAGCCATGCTGAGCTCCAGCAGATCTGAACCCTGCCCATGCCAGCTCCCCCCTTCCTGGGGCAGGACCCTCGGCAAAGATCCAGGGCCAGCCAGAGGGGTCTGACCCCACTGCAGGGCTTTGGGATGAGTTACAGGCTGGGACTGCGGAGTGCTGGGGACGGCTCCCAGCTGTCCTTGTGCCACATCCAGCCCCAGCTGCTGGGCACAGACAGGTGCCATGCCAGCCCCAAGCCTCTCAGCACCTGCCACAGACCCCCTGGCTACTCCCACCTTGTGCCATGCCTCAGTTTCCCTTGCGACCCCCCTTTCCTCCTGCTTATCTTGGGTCACATGGGGTAACAAAGGAGCTGCCAGGGCTCTGCCTGTGCTACCTAATTATCCAGATGAAATCAATTCAGCTCCATTATGGTCAAATCCAGGTCTCAATCATTACCAAGGCGGCTGGAGAGCCTGAGGAAGGATGATGGAGTGGACACTACAGGGCATGTGATAACCCCCTGGTTCCGATGAGAGGACACAGGCAAGGGGAGATGTCGCTCTTTTGGGGGGGATGGGTGTTGGCTTTGTGCTGCAAAGTCCCATCCCCCACCTGGAGCCCTTGGCGAGGAGACTTAGGAGCCCCAGGTCAGGGTGTGGCACAAGAATCCCTGGAGCACTGGCCAAGGTGGTCCTCATGGCACAGCCAAAAACATCTCTCTGGGCTGGGGATGAGGACACCACCTCTGCATGGGGCTCAGGTCCCTGGGTACAAAACACAGCATCCTGGGCACATATGACCCCTGCACCCCAAATTCCTGGGCACACATCATCGCTGTATCCCCGGCACACATTGTCCCCATAACCCTGGGACAGCACCTCCCTTCCAGCTCCTCTTCCACAGACAGGGCAGCTTCCCTAATGTGAAAAGCCCCTCTTTCTCCCCAAAATCCCCCCATCCCATGTGTCCGGCTGACACCCTGGAGCACGCAGGGCCCAGTGCGGGGGAGACACAGTTTATTATTGACTGGTTTCACTGCAGAGCGGGTGAGCATGGGGCATCCCAACTCCCCTGGGAGAGCTGAGCCCCCCAGCTCCTGCACTGGCACAGACCCTGAGCTGGGGGGCTCCCATCTCTGCCACCCCTGAGCCAACCCACATCAGCCAGGAGCCTCCAGCTCGGCACTGTGGGAATGCCAAGGAGCCAGACAGCAGGGCCACAAACCGGGGGACGCAGCCCTGGGGGTCCCCCAGCCCAGCCCTCCAGTCCCTCCAGGAGTGGGCTGGCATTTTGCACTATAAATAAAGATTCAGGCTTCTCCCGCCTTGGGGCATCAGTCCAGGGCTGTGTGAGGGCAAGCCATGCCCCTGGGCAGCAGGGTAGGCAGGGGAACAGCAGGGAGTGGAGGGTGGGTGCGGGTCCCCACTCAGCCCAGGATGTCCAGGTAGACAGGGGGGGTCTTGACGAGGGCCTGGAGGCGGCTGTGGATCTCCTTGATGGGCTGGCGCTGCTGGGGCTCGCGGTGCCAGCAGCTCTGCATGATGGCATAGACCTCGGAGGGACACGTGCGGGGCCGCTCCAGCTCCCGCCCCTGAGTGATGCACTCGATGGCCTGCAGGAACAAGGATGGAGATGGGATCCCCCACCCTGGGTACCACTCTGGGGGGCTGTTGCCATCCTCCTTCCCCCTCTCGCTCACCTCGGTGTTGGACAGCTGGTACCAGGGCTGCTTCCCATAGGTGAAGATCTCCCAGAGCACCACGCCGAAGCTCCAGATATCGCTCTCGGTGGTGAACTTACGATACAGGATGCTCTCGGGAGGCATCCAGCGGATGGGCAGCATGGTCCTGCCCCCCACCTGCCCACAGCAGGGCTGTCAGCAAGGCAGGGACCCTCCTGTTTCCCTTCTCCCATCCCTGGCCCCACTGATTAAGCCCCAGGTTAGACGTAAGGAAGAAATTTTTTACTCTGAGGATGGTGATGCCCTGGCACATGTTGCCCAGAGAAGCTGTGGCTGCCCCATCCCTGGAGATATTCAAGGTCAGGGTTTGCAGCAAGCAACCTGTTCTAGTGGAAAGCATCCCTACAAGTTGAGCTGGTTTCCTTCTAAACATCCTTTCCAACCTAACCCATTCTGTGGTTAAACATGGATGGAGAAGGGGGTGGGAGGCAGCATCCACGAGGGAAATTGAGCTTGGCCTCCCAGCCCATCACAGAGTAGAGAGCAGAGAGGAAACGGCTCACCCTGTAATAGTCAGTGCTGTAGATGTCCCGGGACATGCCAAAATCCCCAATCTTCACCACCAGGTCATGGCCCACCAGGCAGTTGCGGGTGGCCAAGTCCCGGTGGACGAAGTGGAGGGAGGCGAGGTAGACCATGCCCGAGGCGATCTGCGTGGCGATGTGCAACATGTGGCCCAGTGCCAGCGGCCCCTGGGGCTGCCCCGGGCCCTGCTCCAGCATCTTGGCATCGGGGCCGTGGGACCTGCGGGGCAGAGGGGCTGCTTGGAGTGCAGGACGTGTGCGGGAGAGGGTGGGCAGAGGCAGGGCAAAGGCTGTGCTCCCTGGACAAGGGCAAGAGGGAAATCTAGAGAAGGTTTGCTCATGTGTGTGCACACAGATGGCGGGCACAGGCAAGCCCTTGTGTTCACACACACCAGAGAAGGGTGTGCACACACGTGTGCTTGCACACGGGGGAAGAATGTGCACACACGGACACACAGACACACAGACACACAGGTGTGCATCCTTCCCTGGCACGCAGGCACACCAGGGAAAGGCACGGACCTGTGCCCACGTGTGCCAGGGAAGGGAGTACACACACACACACACAGACACACACACGTGCACCAAGAGGAAACACGTGCTCACATACATGTGCTGCACAGGGGAAGAGCTGTGCTTGTGTGCATGTGCACGAAGGGTTACACACCCACAGGGGAGAGGGGGGTGTGTGTGCACACCTGTGCATGAGACAGGGCAGGGCACCCACGCCTGGGCACACACACAGGGGAGGGCACACACACCTGGGCACACACACCTGGGTGTCACCCCGCAGAAGGCAGCGTGTCAGGGCTGAGGGCAGCGTGTCAGGGTGGAAGGCAGCGTGTCAGGGCACACGGGGCGGGTGTGAAAGCAGCCGTGCGTGTGAAGTGGGGCATGCGAGCCTGGCCGGGGGCCAGCGTGGCTCCGGCCGCCTGCAGCCCCTCGGTGCCTTTGATGCCGAGCACGGCTGACAGCCCGGCCGGGGGCTGGGGGAGCTCTGCTCGGCAGAACCATTAATGCCAACTCCCATAACAATAATCATAAAAGCCACGTCTCAGAGCTCCTCGCACGGCCACTAAAGTGATGCCTCTGGCAGCCCCCCCGTCTAGCAGCAATACCTGGGGGGGCAATCGAAAAGTCTCTGCTTATTCCAGCTGATGGCCAATCTCTCTCTATTTAAGCCTCTCAGACAGCTAATCTAATCAATATTGCAAGGAGGGCTGCATTAGCAGGGAGCAAGCTGGCTGCACTGATGGAGCGGCAGATGGGGGGCTCCTGTCCCCCTCGTCCCACCTGAGGAAGCGGTTGAGGTCGCCGTGTTTCATGTACTCGAAGACCATGATGAGGGGCTCGCCCTCAGTGCAGACGCCGTAGAACTTGACGATGTGCTCGTGCTGCAGCACCGTCAGCAGCTCGGCTTCACGTTGGAAATCCAAGCGGGCGCTTTCCGTCGCCTCCTTCAGCGCCTGCCGGCACACGGCATCAGTGACACCCCCACGGACCCCCCTCGTCCCCACACTCTATCCCCTCCTCACCTTCACAGCCACCAGCATCTTCTCCTGCTCTGGGAGGATGTTGTAGCACTCAGCCAAGAAAACCTTCCCGAAGGCGCCCTCGCCCAGCTCCCACTTCAGCACAATGTCCCGCCGCTGCACGTGGTGCACGCCTGGGGGGACCCCCACCCGTCAGTGCCCCCCGGGTCGGCTATGAGCATGGGGGGATGCTCGGGGACCACAGTCCCCAACCCAACCCTTACAGGCATTGCAGAAATACTGGGGGTTCTCGATGAAGTTGCTCTTCAGCCCCTCCAGTTTGCTCTCAGCCGAGGAAAGGGGGCTGCTGCCCAGGTTCATGAAGTGCAGGGACATGGCCAGGTCATCCTCTTGGGCCAGCACCGCTGAGCCTTGTTGGGGGGGGCAAAGACAAGGCCATCAGGTGGTCCCCCAGCCCCCCAGCCTGTGCAGCCGGTGCCAGGCTCTGCCGAGCAACCCCCTGCTCATCCGGCCCCCGGGGGCCAGGCAGCCCGATCAAAACCATTTAGAGGCTGAATCCATTCCAGGAGTGAATTAGCAGCTGCTGCCCACGCTCCCGGGGGAGCCAGCACCCCTCCAAGGGTGTCCCCCCACCCTTGGTACCCACCCACAGTCCCTCTTCCCACACCTGTGTCCCAACCCAGGTGCCCAAGACAGCCCCGGCTGCCCCAGGGATGTGGGGATCAGGCTGTCCCCGTGTCACAGCCCGAATATTGAGTCACCAGGCCGGGGGGACTCACGGTTAATGCCAAACTTGGACCGGCGCCCGCACTTGTTGAGCAGGATGAGCATGACAGAGAGGGAGAGGCAGGCGAACACAGCCAGTGCCACAGCCACCGAGACCTGGTGGCAGCGGGGACAGAGCTCAGGTCGAGATCCTACCAGGTCCCTTTTCCCATCCTCCCGTGGGATGGGAACAAACCCCTGAGGTGGTTACAAGCCCCAGGAGATGACACAGGGAAAACTGAAGCACTGAGACTCTGTCCTTCTTCCCCATCATGGACCCCCATCCCACTCGGTGCTGCTTTGGCTGTCCCCCAGGGAATTGTCCCACCCTATTGCAGGTGTCCTGGTCCTCCCATCCCAGATTGCAGAGCATCTCCTCACCCCAAACGTGTGCTCATCTGTTGTCTCCACAGGCCCCTCCAGTGAGCTGTTCCTGGTGCCTGGGGCAGGGAGAAGGTGTAGGGTGAGTGTGGGGTCCCCATCTCCTGAAGCGGCCCTGGCAAGGACCTGGATACCCCAGGATCAGCTGTGGGGGGTGGGTGCAATGCCCAGTTTGCTGGGGCTGGGGCAGCAATCCCGGCCACTCACCCAGTGGGGACAGAGACACTGGAGCAGCCCAAAGGGAAAGAAAGGAGAAACACTTGTTATTCCTCAGTGCCCCATCCTTCCCCTTCTCATCCCTGGGGAAACTGAGGCACACCAGGGCTTGTATAGCCAGCAGGCAGAGCCCAGTACACCCAGTTCTGCACACCAGGTGTGACACAGCTCCTCTGTAAGACAGGGGAGACCCCAGGCAGCCCCCAGATGGCACCTACCAGGGATGGGCTCCTCAGGGCTGAAGCTGAAGGGATTGTCCATGAACCGCCCCTGGACACTGCGGGCGGCTGAGCCCAGGGGGTTGTGGACCAGGAGGGTGTAATTGCCGTTGTTGACGTGGGTGGGACGGTTGAGCCGGAGGCAGCCATGGAGGATGGTGGAGTTGTGCTCGTACTCCATGATGAGGGTGTAGATGTAGAGTCCCTCAACCAGGGCTGTGCCGTTGAAGAGCCAGTGGATGCTGGGGACAGGGTTGCCATCCACGGAGAAGGGGATGCACCAGGAATGCTGGGGGATGGCTTCATCTAGCAGCAGGATCACGGGGGGAACTGGGGGAGACAGAGCTGGGTGGGTTCCTGAGGTGGGCCCTCCACCCAGCCCCCACCCCAGCCCCTTCTGGGCTGCTCACAGGTGACGTTCAGCATCACACTGTCCTCTGCTGGCCCTGCTGCATTCTCTGCCCGGCACGTCAAGCCCTTGTGGTTGAGGTTGGAGGAGACGTTGTTGATCTCCAGGACGATCTCCCAGTCTGAGAGCTGCAGGGAGCACAGGGACAGGATGAGTAAATGACACCGCCCCAAGCCTGGCCAGCTCCTGCCTCCCCCCATGCCCACCCCACCAGTGAGAGAATGCTGGTGGGGTCAGCACTGCTGGAAGAATTCCTGGCCATACCCCAGGAAGGCTGAGCTTGCCTTGGTGACAACGAGCAGCTCAGGTCCCACCTCGGGGACCACCCACTCTGTGGTGGCCGGTGGGTCAGCACTGATGTGGCAGGTGAGGTTGACACTGTCCCCTTGGCGCAGCAGCACCTCAGGGGGCTCGATGTGGACGGTCGGGGGCTCTGCAGGGGCAAGAAGGATGAGCCACATGTGCCCCTGTGTCCCACGCTGTCCCCAGCCAAATGGCTCAGGACAGGGGACAAACCCAGGAGCTAAAGCTGTCGGGGTCCCCAGCCACGTACCACAAGCATGGAGAACTTGTCTGTCCAGGGGCACCAGCGTGCTGCCCTCCCAGCAGCCCAGGGACTGGTTGCCCAGTTCAGCCCGGCTGCTGTTGTGCCACAACTGCAGCCAGCGGAGGCCACAGGAGCAGTTGAAGGGATTTCCCACCAAGATGCTGAGATGGAGCAGGGGAGAGAGAGAACACGAGCTCAAAAGGGCTCCAGGCCCCACACATTTGTGTATGTCCCAGCAGAGTCAGCCAAGACTGCACCTGGGCACCCCCAGCCCCTGGCTTTGTGTCACACATGCCCCATGTGCCACCCCTGTCCCTGTCCCCACACCCATGGATGTCCCACACCATCTCACTGCATCTCCAGCCCTCTGTGTCACTTGAGGGGTACATCCTCAGTGGGAGATGCTCTGCACCCAACTCCCCCCTCTCCCTCATCACTCACAGCTCTTGAAGGGGCAGATGCTGGAAGCTTTTCCAGGAAAGGCTGTGCAATGCATTGAAGGAAAGATTCCTGTTGGGACAAAGCCCATCAGCCACCCCTTCCCACTCAAACTCCCCTCATCCAACATCACCCTGCCTGGCAGAGGGGCTGGCCATGGCACGGGGCAGCACCGGGGCCACAGCTGTCACACTGTGACCGAGCAAAACCAGCTCTGTCAGGCGTGCCACCAGCCTCCAGCTCCCTCCCTGCAAGGGGGGAGCCCCATGCACCCCAGGACAGGGTCCCCCCCGCTCTCGGGGGCCCCCTCCCTCACCGGGGCAGCACAGGGCTCCCGGGGGGGGGGGGCTGGCAACTGGCCGCACTCCTGCCCAGATCGATGGTTCCCCACTCAGCAGCAGAGCCCGGCGTGCCCCTCCCGGCCAGGCCGATGTGCCCGCGGGCAGCGGGACACCATCGATCCCGGCCGGGCGCGGGGAGCGGCCACCCTGCACCGGGGCCAGCGCCCGCGGGGATGCGGGGGCTGATCCCCTAACGGGGGAAGGGTGTTGAGGGAGGGAAGTGGGGGACACTCACACGTGGCTCAGCTTGCGGGTGTCCAGGAAGGCATCGGCAGAGATGCTCTGCAGCCCCGACCTGGAGATGGTGCTGAAAGGAGGGAAAGGATGAGCGCCTGCACTGTGCATCCTCAATCTCCCTTCTGGGAGCATCCTCTGTGCCTCCTTGCAGTGGGATTGAGCTCTGGAGATCTCCCATCCACCAGCCAC
>VZTR01011739.1:277-139253 GCA_013400775.1 Chaetops frenatus
GGGGGCCTCCGCCGCCACTGCCACCGCCACTGCACTCGGCGGGGGCAGTGCGGGAAAGGGCGCGTCCAGAACCGCCCCTATGAGGGTTCCTCCATCGGGCCGAAGGGCCACGGCAGACGGCCCTGCCCCCCCTGGAGCAGGGTGGGCTGTGCGCCAATCGGGGACCACCCGATTTGAACGTCCCCAGCCGCCTGGGCATGTGCAGCAGGCTGTACTGAGTCGGGGGGGGGGGGGGGGACGAGAGGGGCCCCCACCCCGCGCGGCCCCCCNCCGACAGCCGGCGGCCCGCCAACACAATAGGTAGTAGAAACGCCACAATTCAGACAGTGTCGTCTCCGAATTGGGCTCCAGGGAAGGCAGAGAGCGGTCAGGAGGCTCCCCGTCCCCCCGAACGCCGGGAAGGCACAGGGGGAGGGCGATCCCCCCGCACTCCGCTGTCCCCGCGGCGCAGGAAAGGGCACGGCCGCCTCCGCCAATCCCACCAAGCCCCCAGAATCCTGCGGGGCTTCGCGCATGCGCTGATCAGGGGCCCCAAGGCCGAAATTCGGGACAGACCCATCCCCCAGTACAGCCCCACGGGGAGGGGAGGGGAGGGGAAGGGGGCCCCACCTCGCCTGGTGGCTCGAACTGAACGGTGTCCTTCGCAGGGACCTCAGGGTCCCCTCCAAGCTCCCCATCCGTACCCGAGGCGAGAGAGCCTGCCTGAGAGCTCACCTCATTACCCGAGTCTTGGGAGCTGGAGCGGTCCGAGCCCTGGAAAACTCTGTCCAGGAGTTTCCACTGAAACAAGAGGTTTACCACTTGTACGCTAAAGTCAACCGACATTGCATCAAACAAATGATCCCCAAGGAGAGACCACGTCTCCCTGGAGAAAGCCTTCTCAGGGGCTGAGAAAAAACTGTGACCCCTTGCCCAGAAAAAAAACATTTCAATACCATCGTACGAAACAGGAACCTGCTTCTTTGCCAGGAAGTCTTTCCAGATACAGAGAACCAGGGAGTCATCCATCGGATGTACAGGGGTAGAGATCATTCCCAAGGCGGGGGTGGGGAGTGCAGGCACCACACTAGCAGGGAAAGAAAGGGATAACAAGAAAGACCTCACCAAACTGTCATCGCAGGTCGGGGTCACCAACTGTAGTAACTGTAGCAACTGGGCACGAAAGAAGGACACGGTTTCACCACAATCAAGAGAACAGCTGAGGCCCCCAAAAAGAGAACCCGTTTATTATGGATACACAATTTTATAGGGTTTGCAAAGTGAGAGAAGATTGGAAAATGAAATCCCACCTCTCAACCAGACTGGTTACGTGACCAGTCCATCAGATTCCCTTCTCCAAGAAGGAATGTAAACAAAGCTGGTATTTTTAGTACAATGTGTGAGAAAATCTGACTCGAGAATATAAACTTTTCAGAAGGCTTTCAAAAACAGGGCAACGGTTGTGCACTATATTTTTCCTAGGGAGGCACTGCTTAGTACTTCTTATGTTGCTGAATTGTGTCCAGCAGTAATAACATTGGAGTATGATTATGATAGTCCATTAATAAGCAATAGGGAATTCTTTACTTATTCCCACCACATTCTTTGGTTGTTTCTACATTTACTTTGCGTTCTACCTCCTAAAACCCAGACTGGCTCAGCTCTACCTCTGCAAGCTCTACCTTGCATGTACCTGTTACACAGAACTAGTACAAATGATGCGATCCCCCATTTAAATCTTCTATCAAGTTTAGCTGTATAGGATTACAATTCACTGGCTAGACTAATTTTATGATTTAATTTCAAGAGTTTATGAGAATGGTGGGAATCTTCAAAGATTTACTCACTTCTCTGAACTCATTCTCCGGGTACTGGCAGGATCTCAATGCATCAGTTTGCTAAAGTTGCTGCTCCCAGAGACTGTAATGGTACTGGATGCATTCCTGATGACTTCTGTTTGCTCCTTTTATCTAGAATTTAACATTACGTTTTCAGAGCACATTTTTGCAATCATAAATATGCACTGTCTGTTTACACAATCACGGTCTTTCAAGTGATAAGGGGCAGAGATGTTCACGTGAAACATTTCTTACAGAGTAAACATTGGCAGCCAAAGGTGAGGATGAGATTCTCAGTGTTTCATTAGCACAGATGTCCTGGAAAAGGGCACTAAAAGCTCCAGAAGTTGGGTAAAATGGGATTAATTGAAGTAAATGTAAGCTGTCACCTACCTAACAGGGTTAACAGCAGGAGAGGTGGTCCTAGGGAATGCTGCAGTCTTGCAGCATTGATTCAAACTGATGCTGTTGTCACAGGCAACAGACAAGTACCAGTGCTCACCTGAAATAGAACTGTGTACTGAATTAACCACAGCCATTGTGAGTGTCACCACGCCTGCAGTGGCCTGCTGCTCTTTTGAGGAGAGGAGATGGCTGAAAACAGCCATCCCCAAAGCTTTTTCATGCTGAAAGCCTTTGGGTTTTTTCCAGCTGATGGAATTCCATTTGCATCTTGCTGGAGGCTCTTATCTCAATCTCTCTCCCTGCCATCCTGCAGTCATATGAATTTAGTTGCATGTAGAGCTCTTGATCATTGTAATGGAATGACCAAAATCTGGGAGATTAAACCTCTTTTTCTGGGGACTTTTTGTCCTGGGAGGACTGATCTCTATATGAAGGGAAATGTGTTATTCTTCAAACTTTGATTTCTCACTTGCTTTTTAGGTAGTGAGCTGAGCACTGATGGCCTTGCTCTTGAAGAGGAATATCCTGTGTTACAGCCTTGCTGCAGGACTTGAGCTCTTACACTCTGGTGTATCTACAATGCAGGACTAGGAGCTGGTGAGAATGCAGCTGACGTTGTACCTCATACTTACCGGAGAGACTTCCCCAAGAGTCACCAGATTTAAAGGTTTTCAGAGGAATAAGGATAACACTGTTGGATTCAGTGCTGTGAACATAAATTTTCACCAAGCACTACATAAATATTAAAAGTAATTTAATTTATGTAGCACTTTAAATACGATGTAAATTCAACCTCCAATAAAAGCCCCTACCCAAGGATTTATACAGAACTTATACAGTGTGGATTGGGGAGGAAGAAAAATCCCCCCTTTTTCAAGTAAAGCAAAAAGCCTAACTCAGAATGTCTTGCATTCATATTGCACAATAAAATATTTTTATTAAAATGTGTCAGTTTTCAAAAGCAACTTGTTAGTCCATTTTTCAACTGAACTGGGCTAGGCTAAAAAGAAAATTATATATGCCAGGGGACTGCAGTAAAAGAGATTTAAGGGTTTTCAAATAGTGAAAGAAGGAGACTATAATAAGTGACCAGTGAACCAGTCAGCAATTTTAATTAAAACTGGGCTGCTTATTGATCTGTCATACAGATTTACCCCATTTGCAACATTTCAGCAATGCTCTTATTTCAGAAAATAGCACTTGTAAGAGCCAGTAAAGAATATGCAAGTTTAGAATGGAAATGTTTTATAGCTGTGACATTTTGTACTAAGATCTTTTTCCATCCCATTTAAGCACTTCACATATCTTCACACAAAAATGAAAGCAAATATTTGGAATCTATAGGACATTCTAGCCTTGCCTGGTGGAAGGTGTCCCTGCCATGGCAGGGGCATGGAATAAGATGAGCTTTTCCAACCCAAACCATTCTGTGATTCCATGATACTGCTTTTCTAACTCAATGCCAATGGGTTCACTGTGTGTCAGTGTGAAAAAAATTCAAGATGTCTAAAATATATTGGTATTTTTAATGATCTCATGTTCTTGAAACCAGTGAGAACTTTAGCAGTTGCAACTTCAAGGTGGGCATTTGTCATCCCTGAATTGATTGATGTACATTTCCATTGGGAAAACCAAGAAAAGTACTAGGAAGGAGCTAATAAATGCTCTGCACAGATGTAGGTCTGTGGTATGAGCAACTGCACTTGGTAGATCTGGTTTGTTCCTGAAGGGTTTGCTTATTTTAAAATTCTAATTATTTTAAATTTCTATTTATAAGTAACATGGTGAAATTAAAATATCCTCAATGCAAATTTGGCATAAAAGCCTGGTTTTAAAGCTAGAAATGTGTCCTGAAATAGCAGCACCAGCAGTGGCAGAACATCTGTACTGGAAGGAACTGCTGCTATGCTTTGGTTGAAAAGAAACACAAACTGGAGGTGGTGATGGTGATGTGTCTGTTGTTCAATTAAATACATGCATATTGTTTAAAGTTTATGGAGAGCCGTGCTATGTTTACAGAGCCGCATGTGTGGCAGCACATTTGATGTTTTCCAGGTAGTGCCTGGTAAGCACCTGGTGTTGGCAGCAGGATGAAGCTATCAATGATTATTATTCAATAGCTGCATTTTATGGAAAAAAATGAAAGAGGAACACGTGTTGAGTTTTATTGTGAAACCTGAACGGCTGGGAACTTGCTGCTTGCACATAGTTTAAGGACTTTGAGAAATCAGGGATAGATGTAGAGACAGTTTTTTGAGCGGGGAAAAAAATTGATTTTTAATTAGGAAAACGTCTTATTAGGCCCCTATTACCCCAGAGCGTTCCTGCTCACCGCAGTGGTGGGGTAAAGCGTTTAGTTTACAGACGGCCATAGAGGCCACGGCCTTTTCGGGTCCCCGCTATGCGGCGTTCTACCCGAGGGCTGATTTCTGTGGAGCCTGCGGGGGCAGGGGAGGGGAAGCAGAAGTGACAAGGAGCGGCCAACGCCCCACCCCGGCTGTCCCCTCACAGCTCCCGGCAGCCATTTCCCGCCGGGGGGCGGCCCCGCCCGCCTTGCGCCTCGTCCCATTGGCTACAGCGGCACGGGGGTGCGGCTACACAGCCTCTCTCGATTGGAGCGCGCGGCCGTCACTCCGGGCGGGGGCGTGGCCTGGCGAGGCGGGTCCCCGCGGGGGCGCTGCGGCCGCAGTTGCGCTCGGGCGGCGGCGGGTGATGGCGGCGGCGATGGGGTCTCCGCTCTTGCTGGTCCTGGCGCTCCTCGGGCCCACGGCCGCGCTCGCCGGATACATCGAGGTTTGTGGGGGATACGGGGACGGGCGGCCAGGGTTTCCTGGGGGTACCCGATGCGCAGGCGGGAGGTAAGCGAGACTCGGGGTGTCTTTGCTGGTGTGGAACCATCTGGAGCTTGTCCAGCCTCTCCGAGTCCTTCCCGGGATGGTGCGTTCGTGTTTTACCTGTGTTTTCGAGGGAGCTGTATACCTCAGGCCGCTCACCTGGACAGGAGCTTCGTCTCACCGGGATGCTTGGGGCTGGTTTTCTGGGGACGTGATCTCGGCATTCTTGGCACGGGAGCAGGAGCGGCTAGCTTCAGATGGGTCCAGAAGCTTAGAAGACTGTTAGAGGGCAATCCTTTGGAGAAAAATCTCGGCTAAACGAATCCATTTGGTTGCTGGTAGATCAAAAATAAATGTTTGGGTTGGAGCTGGTACCGTGGCTTTCGGGGAAGATGTTTCAGCCAAGTGTAAAGGCTATGCATTTCATATAGAAATGGCTTAGATGCACATAGGAGTGTGTATGTGTTTGTGAATATATATATATACGCACGTATACGCGAGTATATATTACTGTTGTATGTACAAAATACGTATTGTATTTGCGTATATGAAATTAACTGGACAGAGGAAGTTCCGGCTTTATCCTAAATCCAAAAGTTCGGTGTAATCTAGCTCTCCTAACAACAAGATGGGTCGGAGAAAATCCTGTGGGTTTAAAAACTTGACACTATAACCTGTTTTATAAAAGGGAAGGAGCAAAGTATGTACTGAGTTTCAGAAATGGCTTGTAAACAGAGTTTAATAATCTACGCCTGAATGTTGTTTGGAAATGCAAAACAGTTGCATCCGTCTTTTGGAGGTTCTGGGTTATTTAGGGCTCGATAAAGAACAGGCTTGTGGCTGCTTGTTGAATGGCTTGATTTGAGAGTTTACAGTAAATTTTAGCAAGCTTGGTTAAGCAGAACATCTACCTCAGTGTGATGCAAAAATCCAAAGCTCTAAGCTGGTGGTAATTCCTAACTGGCAGTAAACGTGGTTCTTGGATATTTTTAATATGTGTTGTATGGAATTGGTCTAGTCCATGATTTCCGCTTGTTTGGTAGCTATTCAGGAATAGTATTCCACATACTTTGTGCCAGTTCTTCTGTTAAATTTCTGTAAATCAATGGAACATGGTTGGTGAATATTTATGGAACAGCTTGTGGGGAGGTTACCTTGCAGGAATGATGGTGGAGCTGCTCTAACGCATGGAGTTAATGCCCAGGTCAGCTTCCTTGGCATTGCCTTGTTGGCAGGGGACTGTCCGGGCTGCTGGTGCTACTCCAGTCCCTTGCACCTGTTCGGCAACTCCTCCAGCTGTAGGTCACTTCCTCTCTTACATCCGAGACAAATTTGGTTGCTATGCATATCCCTTCTGGAATCCGCTGCTTAGGGACATGTGCCGTGAAAAATCAGCTTGGAAAACAAATCTAGGTGTCATTTTATTCCAAAGCCTAGTGTCTGTATGGTAAAACGGATCCCGGGTTTTGCCCGTCCCAGTATTGGCATAGATGGAGAGCAGCTGTGTTGCACCTTGACACTCCAGGAGGGGCCAGCAGCCCCGGAGAAGGGGGCACTGACCTTTTTGAGAAGGATTACGGTGAAAACGTTCCTGCAATGCAATTTGCATCCTCTAAAGGCATGATTACCGCCTTCGTCTTCTGGCATAAAATGTCAGCTGTGGCATTTTAATCTTTATTTTTGCTGCATCCTTTCCCATTGTCTTGTCAGTGGGGGGACTACTGCTCTCAAGTCTTTATTGCAGCCAGATTTGCTCAAGAACAGCTCTCGATGCAGAGCTTAGGAAGTAAATGGTTCTGTTCTGGGTCTTATTCTGTTGTTGTTGCTGGATTTTATCAGCTAATGTGATGAAAAATATGCAAGCAATTGATTTTTTTCAATAATCAGGATGTCGTTTGGAAGTTATGGAAAACGTGTAACAATGTCTACAATTACTAGTTCAGCTGGACTGGCATGGTCCCATTAGGTAGATTTTCTCTCTCTTGATTATCTTAGCTCCCATTCCCTGTCCCTGGAACGCCTGGTAATCTTCTTACCAACTACAATCTGTTTTTCTTTCTGTCCTGCACAGAGCAAGGGGAGTGGCAGTTTATTTTTTTCTCTTAAATTGTTGTATCTAAACTCTTGACTAGGGCGTTCCCAGGGGTTGATTCTGGTGACAGTTGGTCTCCCTTTCAGATCGTAGTGTGGGGATGGCTGATAACCTCTGACAGTCTCTTCCAAATGAATATGAATAGAACAGTTTAGAGAAATCATGGATCTCAGCAATTAATATGTTTTTTTTCCATAGCAGTATGTGTCTGAATTTTGCTTGTTTTACTTGTGAAGTCCCCAAGAACCTCAATCAGGACACTGATGCCAACTGGAAAAAGAAAATAAATCTATGCTAGTTTGATCTGTATTCCAATGATAAACTGCTTCTGCGGTGCCCTCAAGGCCTTTGAAGGTGCCAAGTTTTTTTTATCACTTGACCTTTTTGTGTGATCAAATCTAAGGCAATGCAGACTTGATACTCCTTTTTTTAAATAAGGTTTGGTATTTTTCAATTATCCAAGCTCTCTTGGATACTTACATCTGTTACCTGCCTGCTTGAAAACACTAGGATTTGGGGGAGGGGAAAAAAAAAAGGTGTGTTTTGCAGCAGAATTTAATGTTATTATTTTTGTCTTGTATTGCTTAAATTCTCCCTGACAAAAATAACAGCCTTGTGCCATTTCTGCAGACCTTGGGGACTTCTAATTGCCTGCTGCATCGAACAAAGAACTCCACCTAGGGAAATTTCCACTTCGGTGTTCGAGCCCTGAGCAGAAACAGCTCAGGAAAATTGCAGTCTTGAGCCTGTGGCCTTTATTTGCTCTCTGTTCCTGAAACTTTGCTTCATAGTGTTAGGCAATACACCATCCTGTGAAGGTGATTATATGCAGTGCCTCTTCTAAGCCTCAATAAAAGCTTCTCTGAGGCAAAGAAGGAAATAAAGGAAATCTGATACTGCAGAGAGGCTCTGGATTTTCTGGTGCATTGTAGGATGGCACATAAAGGTAAGCACTCCTTTTTGGAGGATGCCTTCAGCTCTCCCTGTTTCACCTGTGAAATAATTATCACCTCTCTTAAATGGTATTATTGGTATTAATAACATTAATAGCTCTACCAGGGATTGAATTACTTTTGGGTTAATGTGGTCGTTGCATCACCTGCAAGTTATTCAAAAGCTGTTCTGTAGGTGGCTTTAGCTGTATTATAATTGCACACTGCTGCTCCTCCAGCACCTGGGAGTGCAGGGAAGGATTAGTGTGGTTCCCTGTGCTCTGCACCAGTTGTTTGTCTCTAGATGTGTCTTGTAAAACTTCTGCCTTTGCTTTTCCCTGTGTGCGTCTTTTGGAGGTGTATGGTTGCAATCTTGGAAGCACAAGTCGCTTTGACTGCAGCATCTGCTTCTACACATGTACTTGAACCAAAGCCTTGTTCCTCAGCTGAAAATAGAAGATAAATACACCATCCCTAACTATTTCTTGTTAGAAGGTAAAGCCTTTCCCTCCCTTTCTATACTTGGGCGTTTCACACTCTGCTCCTTAACTCCTCAGGCTTTTGAAATTGATGCAATCCTTTAGACTCTTGCTCTTGTGCTTCTTCTGTGCAGTAAAACTTGGTGTCATTGTTTTTAAGTTCAGGTAGTCAGCACCTCTGAAACATGGTGCTAATTTAAGATGATGCTTGCATTTAATTGGAAGGCTTTGAATACTCATGATGGCCTAGAAACCCTTCTAGTGAGGCTCCTAATTCAAAACTGTACTTGAACTTGCAAGGTTTCCCTTTTTTTTTTCCCCAGAAGTGTTGTTTGCATCCATTATGCACATGTTCTGCTTTCTCTATGTGTAGTGAGTTTGTCACAGTGAAGTGGCATCTCCTACCACAGGTTTTACTTGCTGGGTATCTTAAATGGAGTACTTAAGGTTCTGTGACTATGCATTAACTATATTAATTTTGTAATTGGCTTTTGGATATTTTCCTTTTCAGCTTTTTGCTATAGGTGCCAGTCTCGGGTTTGTGAGGAGAAATGGGTTGGCAGCATTGTGCAAACTCTTACAACTTTTCCATATGTGGGTATATGCTTATTGTATGCTTACTAGTGTGAGTTATAAAGCAGTAAGAAGGAAGATGTGAGTGCAGTAAATTGTCAGGTTTCTCTTTATTGTGAATTAACCAAAATTATCTATATTTTCTGGTTTGGGGGGGCTGATGGCTCCTCCTTGGATACAATAGGGTAAAAGTAACTTTAGGCTGTTAATACTGTTATTTATATAGGGCAAGTGGTAATTCAAGGTTGGTGTTGTAGGAGTAGCACTCTTATTCCTGAGGG
This sequence comes from Chaetops frenatus, assembly GCA_013400775.1. Lineage (NCBI taxonomy): Eukaryota > Metazoa > Chordata > Aves > Passeriformes > Picathartidae > Chaetops > Chaetops frenatus. Next base: position 9,691 of record VZTR01011739.1, read on the forward strand.
GCAGTGCACATGGAAAAGTGCTTTTTGGGAGACATAATTTGGTTGGGGTTTTCTTTGAGAGTAATTTCTTAACATTAGATTTGACTTCTTTTAATTTATGAATTCCTGCAACTGTAAGCAGATATATATATATATATAGATATATATACATATATATATACACACACACATTTCATGTGGAGATCTAGCTTGTGAATGACACTTTTTTTTTAACTTGCTCAGCACTAGATTTACTGCTTTCACCTCCATCTGCCTTCTCAGTCGGAGTTAAATGTATATTTGTGACTGAGTGTTCTCTAAGCTATACTACATTACATGAGAACATGGAAAACCCACATACCAAATAATACAGAAGTGAAATATACCTTTTAGCCTGGCTTTTAAATGTCCATAAGTTCTAGTGCTTGCTCTGACGGACTGATGTTTAAAATGCAAAATTTTTTCTTCACGTGTATTTGTAGGAGTTTTAAGTTCCAACCTGAAATGAATGATCGAAACACCAATGTTCTGCAAATGATGTTAAACTAATCTCTCTAGCAGCCAAACCCAGCCTTGGCTTTATGTAATCAGGTGTCCACCTGATCAGGAGCACATGTGGCTAAGCTGCTTATCGGCTCTTCATTTGGAGGTATTACAGGGATGTTTTCTATACACCCAGTGGGAAAAAGGATGTACTCCTTATTCTTGAAAGATCAACCTGTAGATATGCTAAATTGAGTTCTAACTCCTTGTTGTCAAGTTTGCCGGCCATGATAATGCTCTTTTACAAATGAATGTATTGCAGACCCTCATTTTGGTTTATATCTTCAGTAACCTCCTGGTCACTCTTAACGAGTGTGCACAGTCAAATGTTTCTGCTCTCTGTGGCATTAATGATTTATTTCGCTTTCCATTTTCACTGGTGACAGTGGGAAGTCAAATTACACGTTGGCACTGTTTCCTGAGGGAGAAAACTGCCTGGGTGAGGCATGTTCCAGAAAGTGTTTAGTTCTGTACTACAGGCAAACCTGGTTCATGTACGTACGTATGTATTCATCTGATTTAGAGATCTCTCCTGGCAAGACTGGCCCAGTAGTCTGTAAGGACTGGTACAGCTGGGCTGTCCTGATGTTGGTGTGTTGAGCTGGTTTTTTCCTTATGATTTGTTTCTCAAGATGACTGTGTTGGGCCATGCAGTAACATCTATTAGCAGTGGTTTGAGGGAATTCTTAGTTCTCAACCTGAAGATCGGTGGCTGCTTACAGAGTTTAGTCTAATCTTTGCCAGTGCTTTCCTGGGGAATTCCTCCTCTGGACCTTCAGAAGTCTCACCGGTTATTTCTAGTGCCAGGATTTCCTGCACAGGTGAGCTGTGGGATAGAATGCTGTGGCTAGACAAGGCCTTCAGTAGATGAAGCATGGTCTGAAGTTGTCATTCTGTGCAGTGTGTGAGCTTCAGAGAAGCTTATGGAGGAGACAAGTCAATAATAGTTTGGCTTCACTGTGCTTTGAGACTAACGGAAAGTCATTATCAAATGGTGACTTTGAGCTCAGGCTTTTCAAGCTACCAAGTATGAAGGGCTTTAAAATTGCTAGCATAACTTAGATCCAGCCTGAAAAAACCCAACAAAATCCACAGAAGGTGGGAGCTGTGCCTTGGTTCCCAGTTGTACTGGAAAAGCTTCTGGGTGAGGCACTGAGTCATTGGTGTGTTACAGCTGTTGGCAGTGTCACTGACCCGTGGTACAGCAGATGATAAACATGCCTCAGCACTCAGATCCTAGGCTCTGGCTCCATGACAGGGATGCATTTAGGTAATTTCGTACTGTAAGCTTCTCCCTAACAAAATTATAGCAGTGCAAAGTGTATTTTAATCCAGGTCAAGGGCAGGAACAAGCAGTCATGCACATGGCCAGGGCTGTGCTTCACTTGACTCTAACAGCAAGTCGATACTCAGTGAAGTTTCTCTTGAGGAGTAGCTAATTATCATCTCCTCACAGATAACTTCATATTTAAATAAAAGCAGTGTTTAACCTTGAAAGTTCCTGTTCTCATTTAGGTTTCTTTTCCTCCAACAAACATTTTTCTGGTTATGTTATATTTTCAAATGTCTAAGATGTTCTGAGGTGTGGGTCAGGGGGTTGGTTTCTTTCAATTCTTGCATTAGTGAGAATTTTAGTATTCTGTTAATGCTCTACTATAGCAGGGCTTGCATTTTCTCATGAATATGTTTTGCTTGGGTTCTTTAACCTGTCACCACAAAGTTCTAAATGCATCCAGTGAGGTGGACTCAAAAACCTTCATCTGGTGACGATGTTGCAGAGATGAAACAGAGGTTTAGCAAACTACTTGGTATTTTCCAGGAGTTGCCTTATGCTAACTTCAGTACTGAGTTGCTTAAATCAAAAGCCAAACATTTGCATTTTTAATCTTTGGGCTTTTCTTTTAAGACTCTTATGTTATTTTTAGCTCCAGCTCCCTGCCAAAAGCTTTGTTGCTTTTCTTTTGGATTTTGTGTTGATGAATCCCACTAGTTATGATATCATTGCATAGTGTGAAATGACACCAACAAAAAGAAAAATCTTACCCATACCATCTGTTACAATGAATATTATGTACTCCTGTTAGATTTCAAGTGAATTTAGATTGCATATTTGGAACAGAAGCTGGTCTCTGCTTACATGTATGGTACCCTCTAGCATAAAGCTTTTAGTCACCAAATTCTCTATGTGGTTTTGGATTTGACATGACACATTGCCAGGTCTAAGTTTAGTTGGGTTTTTTTATCAGTGCCTAATCTTCTCTCATTCATATCAGGCCTAGTAACTTGCCAAAAATGGTCCTAGAGGAATCTGTGTGAATTAGGATAATTCACTAATACCAGGCATTGGTTAACTTCTTACACTGGTCGTCTTACAGTAATTGTGGCCTGAAATAGAGAGGAGCAGATTTGCTTTAATCTCCTAAGTATTTTTCTCAAAAGATTAAATACAAAACGTTGATTCAAACTTGTGGTTGGTGTTCCCAGAGAGTGTATTGGCATTTGAATGTGAGTCTTTCCCTGCATAATTTATCAAAGCCCTCACTGAAGAAATTGAATTTGATAGGTGTTTCGTTTTACGCTGCAAGATCACAAACATGTTTAAAAACCCTGAAGAGTGAAATGGTGTCAGGATCCAAGCAGAGCATGGAGCCTGCTTGGCAGCCTTGGTCAAAGAAGAATTCTAAAATGCAGGGTGCAGCAGCGCTTGTGCATGGACTGAAATGTGCTGCCTGCCAGGAAAAAAGGAGACTGAGAAATTGTTGAAGGGTGCATGTTATCATGGAAACTGGTTATTACTCTTGAATGGAGCAGGATGCTCGCAGCTCCCATTTGGACTTGGGATAGGACTTAAGTGCCTCTAAGTAGTTTGAGTTGCAGGGTTTCAATAACCACTTCATTTCCAGAGGCTTGAAGTAGAGCCTCAGTGCTGGAAGTGTCAGGCGGTGGAGAAGGTTTTCCCTTGGTAACCAGCCAAAAAAACTGAGATTTTGTGTTTGCAGTGGATTGATGTATTAGAGCTCAGCCTTTGGACATGGATGGACATGGTACTGTGACTTACCTGGGCAAGAGCCAGATCCCAGGAGAGGCTGAGGGAATTCTTGAGCGGGTTATGGAATGAAGTTGTGCTCCTGTGGGTGTGTGAAGCTTGGGTTTAGGACAGAGCATTGTGTCACAGCAAGAGACACTCGCTGGGGAAACAAGGGGGAAAAAAGCACATTCTTGCTTGCCCCTGTCACTCCTGATAAATGCTGTCTTGTTCAAATTGCATCAATACTTGCCCTACAACAAAGCCAGTCAGTGTGTGGATGTCCTGTTTAGGGCACAGTCGCTTTCTCGGAAGCAATTTCCCATTAGCTGAGGCAGAGATGAATGGCTTGCCAGAGCAAAGGCTGGATACTGGAAGGGTTTGCACTGCTGTATCCCTGCCTTGTCCACAGCTGGCTTTGTGGGCTGGATCACAGCTTGTCACCTGTTCCATCCCTCTCCTTCTGCCTATGTGCTTATGCACTTTCTGTCTTTTTTTTCATGGTATGCACATTTGAGTTTGTGAATAAGAACTTGCACTAATCACAAGAGCTGAAATCTATTACGTGTGTTTGAATCCATAGTGCTGTATTTTATGCATAGTGTTTTTAATTCTTAATTTTAAATCCTTGTATCTTGTTGCAGAGTGTATCTTTGTTTCTGAGGTTGAGACAAAGAAATAAACATAAACCAGCTGATCTCTCCCTGCACTAAAGGTCCTTCCCTTTGCATCCCGGCTACCAGAAAGAGCAACTAGAAGAGCTGGATTCCTCCCGTAGTAGGGCTTTTAAATTGCAGGAAATCTTCTTTTGAATTTGCTTAAATGTAAAATCCACAGTACAGACAAAAGGCATTTGGAAGTTGAGGCTGAAATTCCTGGGTTTGGATGGATTTGTTGCGCTCAATTATACTGAGCAAGCTTTTGCAACTTGCTTCACATGGGAATTAATGTGATGAGGAGAATACTTTTCAAAGTATAACTGTATGGGAGGCTTTCCACAGAGCACCTACAGCACGTTAATGCCCTCTTTCACTGCAGGGCCCTGAGTAGAACGCAGCATTGTAGTCCTTTTGTAATAGATGCTGATGGATTTCAGGAGCAGTGCTGTTTTGAAATGGCCACTGTCATACTTCTGCTGGTGTGTGTGCAAACTGCTAAACTGGGTGCTCCAAGGAAGAATATTATGGAGACACCCAGGAAAATTTTGGGCTGCAAGCTTCATGTGTGCTGTAGCAGAGACCTGAGGAGCACTGATTTCCAAGACCCCTAATGGCTTTTTGCTCCAAGTAAAAGCAAAGATGACTTTACTTCATTTGCTTTGCTGTCCTTAGTTTCAACTTGGCTTTTTGAGCTTTATGTCACTGCCTTTAAAGATTTTTGCAAAAATTTGAATCATTATTCCTTGTTATCTAAGTGGCTGATGGCTTTACTCATAATTTTCTGTTATTTTATTTATTAGGCTGTGATTCTTACATTTATTTTGATCTTATAACTGGGGGCATAACCAGCATTTAGCCACAGCTGACAGCTAAGGTGGGTTTAACTTGCTAAACTTTCAGTAGCTCTTCCCCTCGTGTTGATTTGGAAATGTATTGCCACTAAGAGTCCTTTGTCTTTTTTTTAAGAGGATACCACTGACCTGCTCTAAGCTGTTTCTCAGGCCATAAAAGAGGGCTGGTTTTTACTGTTTATAACAGCGAGCTTGAAATACACCAGATCAAGCAAAACAGAGATTGTTTTTGTTTTGTGCTATTTGCCTTGGAATGACTTTTGTGCTTTGGAGTGGCTTTTCAGATAGATCTCTGAGCAGCATCCATCTCACAGTCTCTATCTGCAGCATGTCCAGGATGATGCTCTTCACTGATGAAAAGGATTAAAATAGTCATTAAGCTACAGAACACACTACATGTCCTGTAAAGTACAAAATAAAGATACAGGCAGACTGAAGATGCTGGAGTGATACAATCTGTTGGAATGCATCAAGATGGGAACATCTTTATTTGAGCCACATTTGAAATGCTGATATCACAGAAACATGCAACTGGGGCTTAGTTTGCATATGGAAACACTTGTCCTGGTGCTGTCTGTAGACACACTTTCTTGCTTTCATTGTGTTTGAGTGGATAGTTGGTCCCGTCTGCCCCACCTTGACTCCTGAGTGCCACTTAAAATGGTGTGCTTGGCACTGTTTGTTAGGATGCTTCCTGCAGTGAATTAAATTTGGGAACAACCCAAAGCAGAGGATGTTCTTATTTATTCCCACCTCTCTGAGTTAACATTCATATCCTTTGACAGGGATAAGTATGAAAATACAGCCAGCCTCTAGTGCAATTGTGTGACTGTGACTGAACAGTTGCTCCATTTGCCTTTGTTATCCAGGCTGTAGAGTTGCCACTCAGCCTTGACACCCACAAATCCATTTTACACTGGTTACCAAACCTGTTTTCTTCCTCCAACAGGTACTACAATGAGATACAAAAGTTCTCAGTGCAATATTCTCAGAATGTTCCCAGCCTTATAACACAAATCCATGTAGTACTGGTCCCACTGCTGTCCAGGCTGGCTGGGAATTGTGCAGGGAGAGGCAGCCTCCAGGATAATTAAAGCATGGTCTGGTAAGGAACTCATTTGGGCTCTCAAAGATAGATAGATATATATANTGTCCAAAGTAAGGATATTAGAATGAGGTATGTTTCTGGTGGTCTTGTGCTGTTGCATCATCAGGCTGTAATTTTAGCATAGCTTTCTGGTGTTCTGCTCTCTTATGATTTGAGACATCTGAGTAGATTCTATAGGGCTAATGCACATCAGGGATTTGCCAGAATCTGGCAGAGTTAGTACCTGTAGCTGTGTTCATAGCTGGGTTTCTGAATTAAAAAAACACCTTAGTGGGCCATGTCTGAAGTTAACCAATGAAACATTAAACCACCACACCCCAGCGTTAGAACTTTATGCAACATTTTCATCCTTTGACTTTGAGAAAGCACTACTGGAATGACTCAGCCCTTGGCTAGGAAAATGGTGAGTGGCCAATTGCATCAATAGGCAGATCAATCTACCCTCCAACCACTGTCCCAGTGATGAGATTTGCATGTTAAGTCAGCATTTCCATCGCTGTCCTTGTCTGTGTGTAGGGTCAAGGAAAGCAAAACTTGTTTGGAAGGCTGACCATTTATTTCTTTTTCATTCAAGCATGTCTCCCAAGAGCATCTGAGCAGGCAAAAAAAGAAGCATCTCTAAGTAAAAGTCAATAGTCACTTCTTTCCCTGCCTGATAGCCTTTTCTAAGCAGGAAAATAAAGACTTGTTTGGAATGCTTGTGTTCAAAATTACATATCTTGACAGTTTCCCTTACAGTTCTTCCAGCTGGTCTTTATACCAAAAAACCCAAAAAACCCCAAAACCAAACCAAAGCAAATAAAACAAAAAACCCACCCAAACAAAACAAAACAAAAAACCAGCTGCTGTGGGGAACAGCCCGGGCAAAGGGTTTAAAAAACAAATATAAAATACTAGTACATTCAGAGACCTTGAAGAGGAATTTCAGTTGAGGTGATGGAAGTTCTCAGTGGATAGTGCCTCTTTAAAGCATAACAAGATTGTCTAAACTGTTCTGCCTGCTCTTTTGCAAAGAGTGATTTCCCTTGCTGTTGCAGAACAGGCAGTTTTTGCTTCCACTTTTGTAATAAAGCTTTCAGCACATGATGGCTTTGTGCTTCAAAGCCCTCAGTGAAGTGTCAAATTACTTAAAACTCATCGAGGACCAGACCATGAGGTGGGTGCAGCTGCAGCGTGTAAATTCTTCCACTAATCTTATGGTCACGTGTATTTCAGCTAAGGAAATAATCATCAGTGTACACAGGTTCATTCTTCCCACTGAAACCTGGGAGAGACTATTAAGTTAGAATCTCATTTTATCAAAGATAAAAATCACCTCTCCCATTTTGTTTTATTTTCATGCAGTGCTACACAATCTGATAGACCTCAATAGAGTGAAGAGCTTTAAAATTCAGCATAAGAAATTCAGGTGCTCTACATACAAAGCCAGGTAAATATTCTGCAGTGATAGCCCTGAAATATTGGAGGTTCTAGGCTTGCTTCTGTGAAGCTAGTTTTACTTTCTGGATCAGCAAAATCAGTAAAGAGCATCTCAGCCCAGCCAGCTTGAGTGTGTTCTAGAAATTACCACTTAATTTTCTAATAGCATTAAGTAGCTGTTCTAAGTAGAGCTCTGGTACTTCCTGTGAACGAACTGGTTCATATGTCCATTAGAGCTTGTGTGCAAGCGTAGCTGTTCAGTAGTGCTGTGAGTGTTAAACCCCAGCTGATGAATTAATACTTCAGAAATAAAATGCTGCTGAATTACTAAGAATTGCTTTTAAAGAGTAGAAAAAATGGAAATACATTAAGCCATTGCTGAGGTCCTTTACTTTCTGTGACCCTGCTGCTGACAAATTTTGGGGGTATTTCAAAAGGCTTTTTGTGATTTGACTTTTCTTGTGTCAGACTGCTCAATCCAGGTGTTTGAGTTCCAGGGAATGGATGGAGGTCTGCTTTGGAGGAAGGTAAATTGGAAGATTTGAGCCTGAATGCTGCTTGTAGTCCCAGGATCTTTTGAGGACTGCTTGGCTGTGTGTGTGATTAGCTTAAAAAGAAACGAATGAAGCTTTTGCCCTCAGAATCTTGGAAGTAAGAAGTGTTGCTCCAAGCCTTCTTCCTGCACTCCAGCCTCTTCCTTACCTGACCATGGCAGTGCTTGGCATTCTTCATTCTGCCCCTGCTTGTGGGCTTGCTCCCTCACCTTCAGTTTGCCAGCTGGTTGTAGTGGAAGGTAGCTGGCAGCCTTTCACGACTTTTATTGCTGGGATCAGAAATAACTGCCGTCAGGAAAATGAAAGACTGTTTTGGTGACAATTTGAGATGGTTTTGCTAAGTTAATTCTCTTGCATTTTCTTTTTTTGCTGTGAGTGGTAGGAACTTTTCCTAATGAGCAGCTAACTGTAAACTAAACTTTATTGGCACAGTGTTCACATTGAAGTTTTCTTTAAGGAAAAAGATGTTTACTGGAGCTGAACAAATTTACAGTATCAGTATAGGAATCTCTTTAAAGCTCTGATTTCTGCACACGTAGACGTTAAAGGCTCTTGTAAGATTTTGTTTTGTATGTGAACAGTCACGTAATTTGCGGCCTGAAAGATGTCCCATAACAACTCCAAATAAATAACAGGAGAAGGTGTATGGGAAGATGGTTTTGGTTTAAAATTGCAATTTCCATTATTTTCCAAATAGGTTTACTGAGAGCCAGAGTTACTACCCATTCTCAGTAGCAGGTACTAACTGCTGACTGTTTTCATGGACTTGAAATTTGTAGAAGTAACCTGTGCTTTTGGGTAGACATAAAAAGTTTAAACTATAAGAGTATCCTCAGTTTTTATGCTGGAAACAACAAGGCTATTCCATAATTCCATAATCTCCCTTTTTGGTAACTTGTTAATTTTGGTCTGGATCAGCATAAGCTTGGCAGAGCTCAGGGAGCAGCAGCAAGGACAAAAGCTGCCCTGTATTTTAGCGGTGGTTTCCAATTTTCAAAAGGTGGTCATTAGCATGGTTTGGAAAGCCAAGACTTAAAAACCTCATGTTTTCCTCTGCAGATTTGAAGTTTTGTCTGAATTGTTTGGAGGACAGAATTACCAATTAATTGGGTTGGGGTTTGGGGCTTTTTTACAGAAGATTGTTAATTTAGAGATGGAAAGCGATAGGCATGATCTGCAGAGCTCCAGCATGGTCAGAGCAAGGCCTGTTGAATCATTCCTGTGTGCTGTCGGGACATTGCTGTGTAGCCTAATTGCAGGGCTTGAAAATCTTGAGTAAGTATTTTATCATGTTCCAAAACACATGCAGTCTGTGCACATAAATAATTAATCTGTGATGCTGAAAAACATCTATAAGGGGATGGATGCTTGAAGCAACTGAGACTGCATTGCAAACTGCATTCCTACTTGTTATCCTTCTTTAATCTTGCTTTTTTTTCCCCCCCAGGAATTTTTCCTTGCGACTTCAAATTCTCTGTTAAAATAAGCCCTTCTGTTTCCTGCTTGCCTTTTGGATCATTGTGTTTTAGATAAAAACACAATCTGTGCAGCCTTTTTATCTGAAGTCAGCCGAGTGGTCAGACAAGTGGATGGAGAGAGGAACCACAGGTTCCTGCAGTGGTTCTTTTGTGCAACTCCCAGTGAGCTTCACAAGATCTGTAAAACAAATGTTCGTGCTGTTTTGAGGAAGGAATTGTGGTTTGCTCCCTCTGTAATGCTAAATCACTTAGAATCAGTAGTAAGGGGTTTATTTTTCTATCTGCCTGATGTTAACGAATTATTCTGTCTCCTTTCTGCCAGTTTTCGCCACTAGGAAAGCTGGTGAAGAACTCGTGTGAGTGTGTGACTTGTGGTGAGTTTTAGTCCAGGAGTTACTTTTGCCTTGAACAAATTGCTTTGAAGTGATGAAGGGTTTTCTGAAAGTACTTCCCTGTGTATTATGGAATCTGTATCCTGGTACCTACAGTGATTATATTCCCTAACTCTTGTGTAGCTAAAGTGTTTTAACATGGCACGAACTCGCCTATCAAACCACGAAGTTACTTACAAAATAGCATCTCTCAGTACTCCTCCACATGTGCTGCTCTCAGTGATACTTTTGTGGTGCCAGCAGTGATGGTTCATATTAACAGTCAGCTCAGAAATGAAAGATACGAGAACTAAATTTTTGAAACACTATTAAGGCATAGCTGCTCTCCTTAGACTTTGGTTTGTATCTCCCTTCTGGTTGTCCTGGAAGGCAAAATTGCCCCGTGGCCATTTTTTCAGTAGAATATTAGTAAATGTGGAAACATTAACTTGCACTCAAATTTTCACTTGCTGACTGGCTAACAGGATATCTTGAGTCTCTGTGCCTCAGATGCCCAAATAATTAATGTGGGAAAGCAGCAATTAGTCAGGCCATGCAAGACAGAATGATGACACAGATTGGAGAGAGAAGAGAATTAAACTGAGCTGAGCCTGCTGCTGGGTCACCTTAGGCAAGTCACTTGACTTTTTGCCTCAGTTTATTTAGCCCAGTGATAAATAGGCCTGGCTCCCTGTGCTGGGATAGACTTAGGATGGTGCTGTAAAAAGGGAACTTTAAATAGCACCGTGGCAGTGTTCTGCTGCAAGGGGAAGGAAGTAGCTATGAGCGTCTGTCTGACAGCTTGGAAATTGTCCCTGATGTCCTTGTGACACATGGAAGGTGACCTGGCTGATTAAACCTATTTGGGCCTACTTGTGTGCTGTGTGAGGATTATCAATGTTTGTGCTTTCCTCTTCTCTCGCCCTTATTTTTAGGGCAGCTTTGTGTTAAACTCTTCCAGTCCCAGCCATTACACCCAAGCTGTACTTTGGAAGCTTGAGGCCGTGAAATTAATCTTTTTCAAAGGACACAGTTCTGGGTACAGTAACATTTGTTCAGGTAGTGTTCCGGTGGAGTTGTTATGAACTTGTCTCTCCAGAGATAGAAAAGAGGATGCCAAAGGCACCATGTTACACAAGCAACTTCAGGAAGCTGAGGCAGTGCTGAGCCGTGGCTTTCCTGGATTTGGTCACCTCTCCCCCAGCCTAGCTGTGCACCAGCCCTGCCTGTGGTGTGGCACTCCCTACTGGAATGCGGCAGTTCCCGGTGCACATGTCTCACGCACATGCAGATTACGTGCCATTGACTCATGTACGCCTGGTTTGTGGAGCACGATAAACTAGAGGGAGAGGGAGAAATAATCTGATACCTCCTAAGTACAAATTCCAAGGGCAAAATGGCTGCCCATGGTACTTGGCAGGTACTTGGAAATCTTCCCCTTTCCTTGTAGAAAGGCTGTGGAATGTGCAAAGCAGTAAGGAATGTTTCAGGCTGCAGCAGGTCTTTGTAATCCTACGGTTGCTGTCAGCACATATGGAAGTACATGGATTATTGTCACTGAACTTCTGAGTGTTCGAGGCTTCATGTCGGCCATAAACACAAGCATCTAAATATAACCTGCACCCCAGCTACCACTGCAGCTCCTGCCTTGGTTCCCTGTTCTCTGCTGGTGCAGACTCCTCCACCACAAAAGTCAATAAAGGACAAGCAGATGAGAACTCCACCCCTTCCATCAAGTTAAAGCAAGCCAAAGAGTGCTTTAGTGAGATTTCTGCCATTTAAATTCAAAAGCAAACACAGGCTAGTATTATCAGCTCACACCAGATCTGCCTGCAGACAGTAATTCTTCCTGTCTTGGACGCCTGCCCATGTGCATTATTGTAATTATCAGCAATTTAAAAAAAAATAAAGCAATAAAGCTAGGATGAGCTGCTAGTATGTAGATTTACTGCCTGCTGTGTCAGGCATTCTTTAGCCTTCCTGGGTTCAAGCGACCTATCTGCTGAATGAAAGCAGGAAGAGGAGCTAAGGAAAACAAAGCATGAAACACCATTTGAAGCGTGAATTGAGAGCTCTGCTTGCATTTACAAGTTATAAATCCAAAACCAGGGGAATTTTAAGTATTGCTGCCCAGAAGTTCTTGTGTGTAAAGTCCCTTTGCCAACTTCCCTCACTTTTTAGTTGAAGTGTTGGTTTCCTGAATACTGACTTACCATTAATTCCCATGTAAGACTCATGGCAATGAATTTTAGATTTAAGGGCCGTGTGGCACGTTGTGACCCAGAAAGGCTGAGCTTTACAATGCCAGCCCAGCTGTTCTCCTTCCAATAGCTTCATTCTGTGATTGCAGCTCTTAGTTTTCATTTTGCCAAAGGGTAACCTCTCCTCGTGGAAGGAAAAAGGCCCATGGACATCAGCTGGAGGCAACAGTAATATGGGGTGTGCAGTTGAAGCAGCTGAGTCCCTGCACAAAAATTCACATGAAATTTTCAGCCCAGAAAGGGCAAAACATTAGAATCCTCACACACTCATAAGCAGCAGCCGTGCAGGGCTGTGTTCACAGGGAGGCCAGTAAGGTAACAGGGCTCATTTTTGTGTCAAAGGAACTGTTAGAATTCCTCAGTGGTCTTGAAAGGATTCAGTTTATATCCTCCATATCTGTGGATATTGCACTGACACAGGTAGATTTGCAGAGTTGCTCAGATAGAGAAGGAAAGGTAATTTTTTTTTTTTAAATCCAGTAAAAGTTCTTCCTTTCTGTTAATTAAGGTGGGCAGCATGATTTATCTGAATAAAGACAGTGCTGAACAGCCTAAGTCCCTCAGGTTGTTGTTCACGTGCACCCTGATTTAATAACCAGTATTGCTTTCGAGGGCCTTCCTTAATTAAAACAAACAGCTCAAGTAATCTTTCCAAGTGCTGCTCGGCTGTTTTGATGTCAGCGTAGCAGCAACTGGTTGTGGAATACATATAACTCTCAAGAGCTGAAAATCTAATCTGACCTGTAGAGAATCCTTAAAAAAAGGCCCTGCCTTGTCACTTAAGGCAAGGCATGCCCTCAGCAGCCAGTAATCTGTTTTCTGGCCACCAAGTCAATACAGTTCTCCATTGGAGCTTTCTTCAGCAGCTTATAAATTCTAGAGGCTGGAGTTTTAGTCTTAAAACACATTAATCTTCCACAGTTGTATGCGGAGAGCTACTCGTATTGCTGTAGAGGAAGCCTGATGAAAAGCATGGGCAGTGTGGGTTCTCCTCACAGGTTCTCCATGCTTCTCAACTTCCCATCCACTCTGGTTTTGCTGGAGTAAAGGCTCATTCTGGCTAATCTGATCAGATGGACAAGGCTACAGTCATGTTTGACCTCACTGAAAATGTAGAATTCAGTTAAATATGACATTTTGCAGATACCTTTGTGTTATTAAGGAAAGGTCTCAGGAACTAATTGCTGTGAATTATAATTATCAGGTTCTCTTCACAAGAGAAAAGCTCCAATCACCCTTCAATCCTCAAGTCCCCAGCAGCATCGCAGAAGGTTTTCTAGAATAGCATTCCATAGGGAGCTGTATGGACAGCATTTGAAGTAAGTTATGTTGTGATGAGTTTTAACAGATCCTGACAATAAAAGGCAAAAGACTTGGGTGTGGTTTTCATGTTTAGGTCTTTATAAACAAAGACTGCAATGTACTGCTTGTGTTTCAGGGGTAGATGTAAAATATTCTTTATTTTACTAGTCTCTAGCCTTGTGTCCCTCCTTTGGCATGGGGGATACTTTCAGGAAGAACAGATATGACCCTTTTTAACACCTGGAGCCCACGCCTCAGATGGGTAAGGCTCACACATCAAACCCTGTGTCACAAGCTGAAGAGGCCAGTAGTAAATAAAAGCCAGGATACTTGGGCAGACACTTCCATCAGAGAAAAGGAAGATTTAGAGGCTTGAGTTGCAGTGTTTCAGGACCATAAATCAGGCACTGGATGGCAGGGTGAGGAATTCAACTGATGTTAACTGGCCAGAGATTTGTGTGTTTATTGAATCAAAAACTTCTTAGGTCTTGGAAAGGAAACTGGGTTACAGAACTAGACCAAAAGGCAGAGCCCAGTTTCTCCTGAAATATCTTGTAAGTGTAGGTTCCAGTGAGGAAAATAATGGTTTATGGAAAAGTCTTCTCCCAAATAATATTTGTCTTGCTCTCATGTTATGGGTATGTATTAATAGGATAATAGCTACTAAAATAATGTTCAACAAGGACGTACACAACTGGATGAACTCTCTTCCATCATGCGTGTGTTGCCCCTCATGATCAAATAAGGCTGCTTATTTAAGGGATTGAATAGTTGCTCCCCGGCACTAAAAGAAGCAGCTGCTTCCATTTATGGCTGGGAAATTCCCAGAGAAAAATGTGCTGTCAGTTTGTTCATCTCTTTGCAATGTGGAATGGGTGAATTCTCTGAAGTATTAAAGAGCTTAACTAAGGACATGGCTTTATCCCAAGCTTCATGCTGGTTTACATGTTCTGCAGCCTTTTGCAGAGTGATGCTGGAGTATAGCCTGAGGGATCCACTTGCAGTTTTCATACAGTGAGGGCAATTGTGGAAAACGTCAGATAGTTACTTGGTCCCAAAAGGCTCTTGTAGGTTACCTTTATCCCTGTTTAAGTGTCAGTATTAAAGGTGTGGCCTCCATGAAGTTTGGAGGTGCTGTATTCTCTCATTACGGCTAAAATGAGATTAAACTACTAAATTAAATAACTGATGTGATTGAAGGCTGGAGTGGATTGCTGGTGGAGGAAAAATTGAAGCCCATTGCTCAAAAATCTTGCCTTGCAGGTCCGGGGGTTAAAGAATCAACTCATGTGTCTCAAAGTTCACTAACTCACCCAAGAGCACAGTTTAAGAGAAGATTTCTGCCGGTTGATTAAAAGTGATGAAATCAAGCAAGTAATTAGTCTCGTTTGTTCAGCTGTGAATTGGGGCTTAGCAAGTTCTGGTAGCTACGGCAACAGCACTTGACTGATATGCAAACTATGTGAGCAATCCAAGAAGGACGAATGATACCTTTGCAGGGAGCAAGCTGGAGAGGCAGCAAAAACAAATTCTGGCTCGAATCAGTATGTAAATAGGGGGTAGTCATGATTTCAGGAGGTTGGTATGTGTTTGAACAGGAGTTTTGCTCATGCAAGAGGTGTCATGAATGGATTACTTACGGACATTTCTGCCCCTTGGTGGAGCTTGCACCTCTCCTGCTCAAGAAGTTCCCTTACTGTGCTGCAGACTTGTTAAGTTTGCTTCAAAGGAGCCAGATTTCAGGCATCAGCAGTGCCATCCATAGCACATACATTTATTCTCTTTTGATGCCCTGTATTCTTACATGGGTTAATGCTTCTTGGGTTCTTGATCTCGCACTTCTTTCTGTTTTTTTCCAGGGGTGGAACTTGGATATGATTGCAATGTTGTCATCAAACAAAACTGTTTTGGGGATTGTTTCCTTTAGCATGTCAGGTCCTGTGCTCTCTGGAAAATGGCTGTTGGTACCAAAGTGGTGTTTGTTTGGAGAGAGATAAAAAGGGCCTCTTAAAGAGTTTGTGTGTGTTTAGGGAGTTATGAAGGATCATTCTACATTTGCTTCTTTCTTCTGAAAAGGCACAGCAGGAAGGAGGGTGGTGCAAGATCTATCACAGGTTCTGCTCTATGCATTTGTAAGATATTTATTAAAGGCTTGATTTCTGAAAGAACCAAGTTACTGCACCATGTTCCTCGCCTCAGTCTTCTCCTCAGAGTTCCTCCTAGATCTTCACTAGGTGACTATTTTTTCCTTAGGACAGACAGTACAACAAATGTCTCACACTAAATTTGAAAATATGTGTGAACTTGGCAGCATTTTGATACTGAGACATTGATGCTGCTGTTTCTTACATGTGGTTCAGTATTTCATTACTCTGTGGTCTGTGCTGAAACATGCTGTCATGAACATCTGTTGGTTGGAAGGGTCAGAGTAAGTAGAAACCACTTGTATAAGACTGTTTCTCTTAAATGATGAACAGGTAAATAGTACTTAAAACTCAAGGGGTCATTTTTCTGCAGTTAATACTTGAATTTATGCTTTTGTGCCTCGGGTTGGTTTTCTCCCCCAAGCACTAATCTTGTGTTCAACACTAAACAATCTTTGACTTTCTGAGTGTTGAAATGTCTTATCTCCAGGCAGAGAGATAAGGGGAGGGGGAGAAATAAGCTAATTGTAATGGAGTTATTCTTTTTCCTGATACCCAGTAACTAAGAGCTGCACAAAGAAGTTGGCCAGTTGAATTCTACTCTTTATTCCTTTATTTCCTTTAAGTATACAAATACTGGTATGAGTTGATGGGAGGTCTGCAGGCAGTAGGGAATGAACAGTACCCATAGTAATTTATGTATTTTTCAGTGCACAAAAAGTTAAATATGAAGGCAACACTGGTAGCCTGGGGTTGTGTTGGATGCCAGTGGAAAAACAGCTTAGGGCCAGCAGATTCTGTGCATTGCTGTTTCTATCTGGACTAGTTGAAATGGATTCCATTTCCCCAAACACCTTAAAGAGCTTCTGATTTAGGAGATCATCTGGTTTTTTGCCTTATGCCTCTTTCACAACAGCTAATACTTATTTAAGGAGAGCATGTTCAGGTCCCAGCATCCACTTCGTCTTCTCAGAAAAAAAAAAAAGTCTGCAGTTTAATTTACTCCTCTTTTCCTCTTTTGGTCAGCCAGCAAGATTTCAGAAAGGGGCCTTTACCTTGTTTTCATTGATCAGTCTGCAGTTTGACCCAAATGTGGGCATGAGTGTCAGGTTCTTGTCTGCTGGTGTAGTCTGGGAAGTGCACAGAATACATATCTGAAACAGCTCCCCATAAGAGTCTGCTGAGTGGGACACAGCAGGCTTTAAGAAGCTGGTTGTCACAGCTGTTTTTTCTGAGTCAGCAGAAATCATCTTTATTTGTATGTTTGAGCAAAAATCTTAGGTATTTCTATCCCAAATATTCAGTGATATTAGGATAAACACATAGCTTTTAACTCTGAGCAGGATTCTTGCAGTGGGACACAGTTATTTTATTAGTAGTAGTAATACCTACTTGTGTGTAACCTCGCAGAGGTTCTTCTGCCAAAAGTTGTTGTTATTATTAGTTATTCAGTAAGTTTTTCAGACATCTGTTTTAGCCTATGTAGGTGCAGCCTTTTAGTGGGAATTACTCTTGGTTTTGGTAAGCTGTTTTTTCAATTATAAAAACAGAGTTTGGGAAAACAAATGCCTTGCCGGTGAAAACTTGGGGTGGGCTGAGCATCTCAAGGAATGTTGTTACAAAATAGTTTGCAATACTCCTGATACTCTGGATCAAGTGGGAGCTGTCTGAGAAGGTGCCAGAGGGTTTCTGGTTCTTTGAGTTGTTGAGCCTTTGATCAGATAATGCAATCAAGTGTTTTGTTTTGGTTTGTCTTCACAGGCCCTTGCAGCCAATGCTGGGACAGGGTTTGCTGTGGCAGAGCCTCAAATTGCCATGTTCTGCGGGAAGCTAAATATGCATGTGAACATCCAGACTGGGAAATGGGAACCTGACACTTCCGGGACCAAGAGCTGCTTTGGAAGAAAGGAGGAGATTCTGCAATACTGCCAGGAGGTGAGATTTTCTGTGTTATCCTGACTCTTCACTGCTGTGAAAGAATTGGATTCCAATTTACCTGCTCAGTAGCAAATTAAACCTACAGGAGAGATGAGCTTGCTTTTGCCTAGTCCAATTCCCTGCACTGTCCTGCTGTGTTACTGTCCAGAAAGAGCAGGGAGGACACTGCAGTGGGATTTAGAAGTTACATCAGCTCACACTGCCACAGAAGGTCCTTGGTCTGTAAGTCAGATATCTTCATCTGTTTGCAGGGCTTTACCCCAGTGTTCTGCCCCTGAGCTGGTTAACCAGCATCTGCTCCCTGATATGTAAATTGGAACCTGACACCTATTCTAGTTAGAATGTGGCTGTGCTGTTCTCAGTGATGTTTTCAGATCAGCCAGAATATTAGAAAAATATTTTAATCAAATTTTGACAGTATTTTTAAGCTCTTTAGACTTTATTGAAAAAGATGTAATCATCTTCTAGTGTGTTCCAGGTACACTGTAACATATTGGTCTTGTCTAGTGTCTTTAATTGCTCCTCTGAGGGGACAGGCATGTAAAATACCACAAGGAATGTATATTTTTTTTAATGGGAAGGCAACAGAATGTACCATGTCTGGACTGGAAAACTTTTTAAACTGTTTTACAAGGCTGATATAACTGGGGCTGCATTTTTTTCATGTAGTAGAAGCCTAAATACAAGTCAGTGTCTGGACTTGAGAACTTGAGCAGGGCATAGGGATCAAATTAATACATCATAAAGGGACCAGGCATGAGGAAACCTGAGGGAGGTGGGTGGATAACTTGGCAAGTGATGAGAGAATCTGAGGATGTTACTAAAACATATTTATTTTATATATTTGTTGGTGATTGCTGTTCCAGGGGGTATTGTGCAGCTCCAGAAAGAATAAAGAACTACATCTTCTCCAAACCCAAACAACCAAATGCTTCTCTTCCACTGCTGTGTAAATCCAGACCTGTCAGCTTAGTGCCAGTGAGGAATCTTGCCCTGACCTGGCTTTTTCCTGCCTCAAAGCAGTGGCATATCTATTTCTGAAGCCCTCTGTGACAGCTGGAGCATTTTTTATGTCTCCAGCTGTCTTGAGCTTGATCCAGAGCAGAGTGTGTGTCTATGTGCAAACTCCAACTTACTCATGTGTAGAGAATCAGCCTCACTCCTTTGGTAGGAGCTGTCTCTACATTCTCTGTCCTTTCTGGAGAGAAACCTCCCTGTCTGTGCTGTTCCCCAGATGTACCCAGACCTTCAGATCACCAACGTGGTAGAAGCCAACCAGCCTGTCAGCATTGACAGCTGGTGCAAGCGTGGGAAGAAGCAGTGCAAGGACCACACTCACATCGTCGTGCCCTACAAGTGCCTGGGTGAGTGCGAGCTGGGTGTGCTGTGCATTCTTGTGGGAGGAGCAAGGAATTGCCTCTTAGGTTCTTACAGAGAGAGCAACTCAGTTTGTAAGACTTCTCTTCTATCAGGTTTTCTTAATCAGTCATCTCCACAACTTCCACTGGAACGTTTTTCTTTCTACAAGATGGAACTCTGACTTTCTGGAGCAGATCGACAGCTTGGTAACAGCTGTGGTAGAATAATGGTGCCTGATGTGAAAAGCAAATCCCCATTCTCTCTGCAACTGCCATAAAAACCTGAAGGCTATTGTATCTGAGTACCACAAAAACACTGGGATTTAATACTTTGATCCTATTTTTGCGAAGCTTTAATATTTTGTTTCCTTGGAGACTTAAATGCTCAGTGTGCTCAGGCTTCCTGCTTGGTCTTGGCAAGAGATCTCTATTCTGTTTCAATGACTATATTTAAACTTTGCTGTTTCAAAGAGGCCCTGTTTCTTGCAGCTGTATCCCTTGTCCCTGTTTTGAACTGTGAAAGAATATGAGAATATGGAGTATATGGTGCTTTCCAGAATCTCCCCACCCACTGGAATCAGGCAGCGTGTTTTAACCGGTTAACTTGTGACTTCTGACCTGTGGGTTGTTGGTGACACTGTGCTGCCTCACGTGTGTTGTTAGGAGTGAGCTTAATCTCAGCTGGCTGACTTTCTTTTCAGTTATCCACTGGAAAAGACTTGTAAGAAGTCTTGGGAGAGTCTGATTGCTGGGAGCATTCAGTAGGAACCAGTTTTCATAATTTGTGTCTGTATCTCAGATTACCATGTGATTTGACAGGGGAGAACACCAGCAAAGCAGCAGAACCGTGTGTGTGCTTTGTCCTTAATGTAATGCCGTCCACCAGACAATCATAAAGCACTTCATTAAACATAAAATTTATTGTGGACACATTCTGGGAGAAAGGTACTTGTCTTTACAGATGTGGAAATTCAGGTTTGGGAAGCAACCAAGCCCAGCTGATCATAACGAGAATTTCTGATGGAAATGAGGATGAAAGCAAGTTCCCTGGATTTATAAGGAGTCATCTCTTTTTGAAATAATCCTTCCCCAGGCCTATTCTCCAGCTAAAAAATAGGCTGATTTTACTGACACTGCCCTAAAATTTGATAAGCGTTAACTATTTATTCAGGTTTTTCATTAGTGTATTTCACAGTGTTCATGACTTCCAGGCCCCAGTCTGAGAGGCAGCTTTGGTTTTCAGATCTGAGTTGCAAGTCTGGAGTCCATATAGCTATAAAATCTCTTTGTCTTTAGCACTCCTCAAATTGCTTGTTGTAAATGGATGATGTGTTTCTCCGGGATTGTAGCCAAACTGTGCCATTTTGTTCCTATTCTTGGTTGTGTTTTCCTTGATACATTAATGCACAGAGTACCTTGAGGTAGGATCCTGTCACCATACCCTGTTTAATCTTCTGTGTTTGTCCCCCACCAAGGAAAACTCTTGTATTTCAAAGGTGAAGAGAAGAATCCATGAATGTTCTGCCTTCAGTCCCCAGAACCAGTCTCTTAGTTTTAAAGTTTGCTCAGTTTTGCTTTTCTTACCAGAAGCATTTAAACCCTTCCTGATAGAGTAGGATGAAAGATTATAAACTCAAAATTCTAACTGACCTGTTTTGAAATAAGAAAATGGGGAAAATGCAATCTCTCTGTTAGTTTAAAATGTAAGTAATTGCAAAGGGATGATGAGGGTAATTTGATTTCATTGTCTTCAATTATCAGATAATCTAACTCTAAACTATTTAACTTCTCTGTACTGCGTAGCTGCAAAAAAATTGGTCGTGCAAATGGTATTTAAGCTTTATTTTGAAAGGATGGTAGGAAAGATTCGTTGGACAAAGAATTCTGCTTGTGGAGATTCCATGAGAAAAATCTTTGACTTAAAAACTTTTCTCCAATTTTAACAAATGACTCCTAAAGCTGCTGGTCATGTATTCAGGGAATGCTGCTTTGAAACACTTTGGCTGAAGATCTTTTCCTGGTCTTCTCAGAGTATCTAGCTTTCTGCTTATTTTGAAATTACTGAATGCAGCATTTGAATCTGCAAGAAAGAAAGAAAAACCTCAGCCTAAAGAAAATTGCACATTTGGATTTCAGTGGCAGTGTTTGTGGGACTTCTGGGTTAAGAATAGGAAGGGATGTTCATTTAGTTCTAATCTTTAATTGATATGTGTTGGTACCAAACGGAATGATGGTGGAGATTTAGGCTAAATAGCTTTTAAGTCCCACTAAAGCAGAGTCTGTACAGCAGAGAGATTCTCTCTATCCTATCTTCCTCAAAAGCAGGAGCCTGAGTTTGGCACAAAGATTGTGCCAAAGCTTCCTCCTGCTGGTGAGGTTGTGGTTATCTAGATACTGGAATGCAGCGTATTTGCTGACTGTGGTTGTACTCTGATATTTAGGCTGAATGGTCTTTATTTTCCAGTCCTCTGTGTTTTGGTTAGGGCAGTGAATGCGCTGCAGTTGATCTTGATTTAGATCATCTGGAAACAAAACAAAACCAAACAAGACTTGCTCAGATACTGAAAACATAGATAACACTCTCAGCATATAAAAATTTCCAGGCTGTTACGGCAGCAGACAGCATGAAGGAACTTTGGTATGATGCAGCTCATTTGGAAATAGGTGATTAAGTGGTTTGAAACTTTCGAGTGCAGACAAAATCTTCTCAAAGATTTGAGTGAAATCTCTTCAGTCAATCCTTTTTTTGGAAGAACAACTATTTATTAACTTGCACTGTGAACTCTGCCTTCAGTTCAGCTTTAGAAATCATTACCCCACGCTCCTGGTTTTACCTTGGAATCTCTGAGGCTCTTTTTCTCTTCAGATTCTCAGAAATAATTTTCAGAGCTGGTGTGATTTGTCTCCTTTAAGAATATACCAAACTCTCAAGGCTCATGCACAGAGTGCACTTTGGGGGAGTTCTGATGGAGGCTTTATTTGCTGTTGGAAGCTGGACAAGTGTGAATTGTGTTTTTCAGTGGGTGAGTTTGTAAGTGACGTCCTGCTGGTTCCCGAGAAATGCCAATTCTTCCACAAGGAGCGCATGGATGTGTGTGAAAGCCACCAGCACTGGCACACTGTGGCAAAGCAGGTAATGAAACCACTGGGTTTATTCTGGATCTGTCCACTTGGATGCTTGCAGTGTTGGAGCATAGCAGTGTTTCTCTCTGTATTGCTATTCCCGCGTTGCAGTCAATGAACTGAGGCAGTCAGCAAGGAAATAAAAATTTAAAAGTACTCAAGTGACTTAAAAAACCTGTGTAGCAGTTGAGTTATTCTTCATGAAAAGCTGTCCTAAATATCTTATACATATCATAGAGCTAGGAATTGAAATCAGCTCTCTGGGATACTGCTTTAACCAATGGTTTATCCCTCTTTCCTTTCTCTTTCCAGGGAGATACAGTGATCATAGGATAGTTGCTGTTTTTCGTGCACATTTTGCTTTAATGTACCTTCTGCTGCTGGGGATTTGGTTGGCAGGGCTTGTCTGGGAGCAATTGGAGTTTCATTGGGACTGATTAGTGGAGGTTTTACATAAGAGATGGATTATATTCTCAGAATAAATCTAACCCATGGGTTTGGGGGAGTTTTGTTTTTTTTTTTAAATCTAACTAGCTAAACTGTTGCAAAACCTCTGCCCTCCCATTTGAAGCAGGGGTAATAAAAACAAGATCATGACAGAATGTGCATGTTTTCCATTTTGTAGAAGCAACAATTGTAGAAACAGCAGCACAAAGACCAGCTGTTAACCAAATGAGGTTAAGGATGCTCCACTTAAAATTCCTGTTTCTTTAAAATCCTGTGAGCAAAAATCCATCTAAATAAAGCTGTACTAGCGGAATTGCCTTTTAATTGAGGGTAAACTTGTTAATGTCTAGAAAATTGAAAAATCATTTACTTTAAATGTAGTTGGAGAACTTTTCCAGCAGTATTTGGCTCATTAAAATCTGTGCTGTAACAAAGCAAAGCTCAAAAGGGTTCTGATGGGTATAATAAAGCTTTTCTTCATTCTTTTCTGGGCACCTCAAAGCCAAGTGTTTCCTTAGCTTAAGAGAAGTGCATAGACATAATATCTAAGTGTAGTTTACATTTGACTTTTTCTTGAATTATCTGATTGATTTTCATCTACAGCATGGTAAAATAATCTTGACACAAAGTACATTTAAGCAATTAGTCACTTGCTCCAATGTAAAGTTTAGTATATAAAGTTTAATAAAATGGCCAGCCCAGAAAAGCAAACACCCTTTCTGGTTCTTTCGAGTGTTCTCCCTCGAGTTGACACAAAATGTTTGGTTTTTTCTCCTGAACTTTGCCAGGCTGACAAACCAGCAGTTGTTGGGGACGGGGTGTGAAACATTAACACCAGGAAGTACAGGGTGTTTCTGAATCTGGGACTTCTGTGGGGGATTTTTTTACACTACAAGTTTCAAATCCACTTTCCTTTGATGTTCAGATTTAGGTCATCTGTTGCAGTTGTTTTTGCCATAAAACTTGAACCATTCTTGGGATCTCGGATAGGCAGACTTGAGCTTTATCCAGAGGAAGAGCATGAGGCTGAACTGACATGAATGGGCTCCCCTTTTAGGCCTGTCTGACAGAAGGGATGACCCTGCACAGTTACGGGATGCTGCTGCCCTGCGGAGTGGACCAGTTCCATGGGACAGAATATGTGTGTTGTCCTCGGACTAAGGTTGTGGATGAGGCTCTGTCCAAAGAGGAAGAGGATGAAGACTATGACCTTTACAAGAGGTAGAGTTCTTACTGGTGTAGGTGTTGACAGCTTTGTACATGAAGCTGCTGCTTGGAAATGTTTCACACAGCAGCTCCCTTGTGGTGAGGATTGAGGAAATTTCTGTGCTTCTGAGTTTGCTAAAGGAGTGTCCTGAGCCTGAAGAGGACAAATGACTTCGCAGTGCCCCTTTTACTGGAGGAGCTAAACACTCTGTGTCCCTTCATCCCTGTAGAGAGTTGGGATTATTCAGCCTCGAGAAGAGAAGGCTCCAGGGAGACCTTAGAGCCCCTTCCAATGCCTAAACAAGCTCCAAGAGAGCTGGAGAGGGTCTTTGGACAAGGGCCTGTAGGGGCAGGACAAGGAGGAATGGGGACAGATGGATATTGGGAAGAAAAAATCTTCCCTATGAGGGGGGGAGTCTCTGGCACAGGTTGCCCAGAGAAGCTGTGGCTGCCCTTGGATCCCTGGAAGTGTCCAAGGCCAGGTTGGAGGGGGCTTGGAGCAACCTGGGATAGTGGAAGGAGTCCCTGCCCAGGGGAGGGGATGGAACTGGATGGACCTTAAGGTCCTTCCAACCCAAACCATTCTGGCATTCTACAGTAGGAACCTGCCCCAAGGTTAGACTTTCACTTCTTGAAAAATGGAAAGAGGCCACGTGAAGCCAGAGTTGTGGAGAAACTCTGCCTGCAGCAGCAGGAGTGTCTGTAATGAGGGATGGCCCCATTGCTGTGTGTGATGGGCTAATCAATAGTTGGTACATTTATTTTTCCCATTTCTGGTGTTTCTAGAACAAATGGAAAGAGAATAATTCTGGTACATCCAAGTGATTAGCTTAACTTTACCCCCTAATTTATCTGTCCCTCCAGTGAGTTCCCTACAGAGGCAGGTGTAGAAGACTTCACAGGAACAGCTGTGGAGGAAGATGAGGATGAGGATGATGAAGGGGAAGAGGAGGAAGATGTGGTGGAAGACCGTGATTACTACTACGACAGCTACAAGGTTGATGACTACAATGAAGAGACTCCCACAGAGCCCAGCAGCGACAAGGCTGTGGCCGAGAAAGAAGTGACCAGTGATATGAAATGTAAGGCACTTTCCAGGCCATAGGCCTCCTGCTCTCTTGAGATCATTCCTGTTTGCTGTCAGTTAGTGATGGGGTTTTGATCAAGTCAATAAGTGCCACTTGGAAGTTTTATTTGCCAGATAAGTTAGCAAACAGAGGAAAGCTGATGATGCTTGTTTCAAGTGTTGAAATTAACTCTCTAGAGCATGGGCTGTATGTTTCCAGATAAACAGCCGTTCTGCTGGCGGGAAGCCCGGTGTTCGGCATGTTGAACAAGCACCTCCATGAAGGTGCAGTGATGAGTCAGAAAAGCCATATCTGCAAATTTTGGAAAATCTTAAAAGGACATTTAGGGTACACTGTAAGTTTAAAATCTGGTGGTTTGTACCAGCTTAAAATGAGGAAGCTGAATGTGGTGGGCCATACTCTCCAGAGGTGCCATCTGGTTATTTAAAGGTGAGGAACATCCTTGGTGCTGCCTTTGCATATATACTTCCTTTCCCCAAAACAAAGTCAGCCAGCACAACTGCCCCAACTTTATTATATGTTATAAAGATGTACTTTCTGCAGTAGTAGAATCTACTTTGCTGGTGGCAGCTTTTGTTGAGTGGTAGGTGCCCTTGCACAGGGCTCATGGTGTGGTGCCTTAGCATTATGTGATGTCCTACACTTTGCATGTAGAAGTGTCTGCAGAGGAGGGAGGAGCAGAGAGGGAATGAAATTCAATTAGCTACAGATCACTGAATCATTGCCAGCAGTTCTCCCATCTTTTTGGTAAAATGCCAGCATGCTGCAGATAATTTTCCTTCCTGAAACGAGGCTTAGCTCATATGTATACAGGGCTGTTACAGATCTGCAGGTGTTGTAAGAGGCTTGAAGGGATATGATTGGGGTGTCTGTTTTGGGGGTATGCAGTCTTTTTTTCCCTGAAGTACCATGAACAGTTGCTAACTTCAACACTGTATCTGCTCTCTTGCCTCAAAACTGCCCAGCTGCTATTGCTGGCTCACCATGAAGCTGTTCCCTGTGCCATGGCTACATGGAGTTTTAATATTTGGTGCACAGATGTTTCAAAGCTTAAAACCTCAGCCTGAGGCTGGCATGGAGATCGCTCCCTTTGTTTAGCCTGCTTTTCACTTACTCCTACACCTCCCCTGTAAGATGTGGAGTGTGTGTCCAGGCAGAGTGCAGTGTACTGGATGTCCTTGGATGCTTTAAGCAGCCCTAATGGAGTGGATTTCCATGCTGTTGTTTTTATAGAATGGAGGCTCACCCACTGGGGCACCCGGGGCAAAATGCTGTGGCATCAGCAGAACAGATTCCTGCTGTCCCAGCCCTTGGCTCTGGAGAAATCTCTCACAGATGAGAGCTCCATGTAGAGACAGAGTGAGCTGCTTGGCTATCTCCAAAGCACCACATCTAGACATCTCCCTGACCAGCTTGTGATGGATGCTTTGGAATGTTGAACCCCCCAAAACTGACAGAAGCCCTTGGGTTGGTGCAGCAGCGATGCTGAGGCCGGTGCCCCAGAGGAAGGGCTGAAGTAGAGCCACCTCTGCATCATGTTAATTGCTCGGCAAGGCCTGTGCTCCTCACCAGCTCATGTTCTCACCCGTCTCCACACAGCTGTCTGCTCCCAGGAGGCCATGACAGGGCCCTGCCGGGCTGTGATGCCTCGTTGGTACTTCGATCCTAGCAAGAGAAAATGTGTTCGCTTTATATATGGAGGCTGCGGAGGCAACAGGAACAATTTTGAGTCAGAGGAGTATTGTATGGCTGTGTGTAAAAAGATGAGTAAGTCCTGCCTCCCACTGGCCTTTTGCAGCTGGCCACTGTCTGTCTGGCGTGTGGTGTCTCCTCCTCCTTCCCTTGGGCAATAGAGGACCCTCCTGTAGCTTATCCCTTTGGTTCTGGTGTCTGTCCCTTTGCAGCAGTCTCCTCCTGTCTCCGCTTCCCTAGGTCCGTAGAGTGATTGTTCCTGGGGAAAGTGCCTCTTATCATATGCTGTCTGTTTTCCTTGGTGACTTGCAGTTTTTGCTGAGGGCTCAGCTGTCCTCTTCCAGATCTACAGCTGGGGCCAGGGGCTGTCTCTGACCTCTTGCCTAACTGACTTTTTAATCAAAGTGTATGTAAGGAAGCCCTTGCTTTCCCCCAGTTGTGTTACCATGCATATGTTTGACAGTAGGTCCTGAAAAGCAGGCTACTGTTCACCTGGTAGTAGGCATGTTCTTGCTATTTTAATTTTGGAAAATATCAGACAAGAAGTATAGAATTCAGATTCCCATTTTCAGCTTGGTATGAAATACGAATCCCAACTCAATCCCTGTGTTTTTGAGTGCTTAAGGTTTTTGGCACCAATTTCAACTGGCTTTTATGTCAGATGATAAAACTACCAAAAACATTTTAACCTCCTTGTTAATCTTATTGTTGAACTCCAGCACTTCCACTTCAGCTACCATTAAAGCTTTTGAAAGGCTTTTTGTGTTATCTGGGGCTTGGCAGCCTGACTACACAGCCATAATCCTGTTTACAAAATGTGCTTCATGCAAGTGCTTTAGATTGGGCTGATCTAACTGAGGCGGTGAAAGAAAAGATGCAGATGTCAGGAGGTTTTTGTACAAAAGTTTGTCCTGTTACAGAAGGATTTGGTGCTGGGAAGAGAGTTCTGTGTGTCCAAGCCTGGTTCAGAAATGCGAGCCGCAGGCCCAGAGTACAGGACTGATGTGACATTGTCCCTTGCATGCAACAATAGTGCCTGTGTTGTATGTTGTCATTATTTTCGCCTACTTACAGGGAAGGTTGGTGGGTGCAGTGCATGCTAAACTCTTATCCAGTGTTCATGCTGAAGTGCCGGGTAATTTTTTTCTGAGGCATGCTGTCTTTAATGACATGTTGGAGGTTTTTCCACCTAAGTAACTAATATGGATGAGAGGTTGTTTTAACTGTCCTATTCTGCCTTCCCTCAGGCGAAGGGCAACAACAGAGTGCATCATATTTGCCACAGATCTTTCAGAAAGGCTCTGGGATGTGTAGTTCCTAAAATGGTAGCACAGGAACACTTTCAGCACTTCCTGAACTGCAGTATATGGAATACAGAACCCCTGATGTGGATTCTGCAGATGCTTGAAGTTTATCAGTTCTGAAATTTTGTTTTTCCCTTTGTTGAATTCGGATGTTTTGAAGGTACAAACTGTCTAGTGTATTGGACAAGTCACTTTGTCACACTGAGCCTCCTTCTGTTGCTGTCTTGTCTAATATCGTTGCCTGTAAGTCCTGCATGGTGCATCTGGTAGGGAAGGTAGGTTTGAAGTGTAAAATACTGGTTTTGTGCAGATTTCTTGTCAAACGCCCTGATCATATAAATGATGTCTGGAGCCAGCTTGTCAGTGAACAGCTAATGCACAGAATGTCACTTAACCATCCAAAGCCAATGTGGAAGGGAAGGGAAAAGGAGTTCTTTATCCTGCCGTGCCAGGCACTGTGTTTCTGGAGCTGAGTGCTGCTCACCTCAGCACTGTGCAGGCAAAACAGTGCTGAGAGCTGTGGTCATTGCTGCCATTTGGGCTGATGGAGCTGATGTTGGACAGAAAATTGGCACCGTAAAGATTCCAAAACGGACTCTGGAAGGTGGTGGTTCAGTAGGCTCAGCTTGCCAGACTATTAATTTGGCAGGCATGGAGATTCCTCTCTCTGCCCTCTGCAATCCAGGATTGCGGGTTTCTAATGCTCTGCTAACCCTTCCCTCTTCATGCAGTGCCAACTGATGATGTGGATGTCTACTTTGAAACCCCTGCTGATGACAATGAGCATGCCCGCTTCCAGAAGGCCAAGGAGCAGCTGGAGGTCAGGCACCACAACCGCATGGACCGGGTAAGTGTCAGCCTTCAGTCCTGTGAGGTTCTTCGTGTGTCAGGTTGCTGCCCTGTTTTACTGGAAAAAGTTGTGGTGAAATGAGTTGCTTTGCAGTTTCCAGCCTTCTGTGTGTTTCTTTCAGTATGACCACACTATGGCAGTCAGATTTTTTTCTCCAGTTTTGGGAGAGAGGAATTAGATTAGATGCTGTGAATAAATTCTTTACTCAGAGGGTGCTGAAGCCCTGGCACAGGTTGCCCAGAGAGACTGTGGATTTCCCATTCCTGGAACTGTCCAAGGCCAGATTAGACAGGGCTTGGAGCCATCTGGTCTAGTAGAAGGTGTCCCTGCCCATGGCAGGGGGTGGAACAAGATGAGCTTTAAGGTTCTTTCCACCCCATACCCTTCTGGGATTCTGTGAAGCTTGGCTTGTTAGTCAGAGGGATTAAGTGCTAGGCTTAAACCCTTCAACAGCTCTTTTGTGCCTTCAAAACCCAGCCAGGCTGTGCTAGGATCTGCCTGTGAAGGCAAATCAGCTCATATAGATAAGATTTAAATTTGTGTCTTGTTCATGTGTTCTGTCCAGGTGAAAAAGGAGTGGGAGGAAGCAGAGCACCAGGCTGTAAATCTCCCCAAGGCAGAAAGGCAGACTCTGATCCAGGTAAGAGTGGAAGGACCTAAAGGGGAAATTTACTGAGAGAGACTGCAATATTCAGAGCCAAAAGACAACTGAGATGCAGGAACAGCCTACCTGCTCCTTCAACAGCTGCCTTTTAGAGGAGGTTTGATTCAATTGCTTGCTTTGTTCTTAAAACTGGAGATGATCTGATATTATGCCAGGTCCTTTCCTACACACACTAGTAGAAAGTGATCTCACCCCTCAAGCATAGTGACAGTGGAGCCAAATTGTAATTTCAGACCTTTGGCCTGTTTTGCACTAACCACTGGCCTCAGAGCCTGGTTCAGAGTCAGCCCTGGCTCTCTGGACACACATTTCCTGCTCAGGCAGACTTAGTGAAAACAGCCTAGACAGCAGATAAAGCTGGTTTGCTGCCAAAATGCCAATCTTGTACTTTATGAGGAGAGTTCAGTTGGACTGTGAAGTTAATCAGGGATTGCAGTGTGGGATCATTAGGGGAAGGCTCTTCTGGCAGTGACAATTTCTTTCAAACCAATATACAACTAAGTGGCTCCAGCTTTTAAGCCCACTTTGGATGTTATCCTGGAACACAGTTTTTTCTCTGCATTTTTTAATAAAAGTCACTGTTTGAAACCATGTGCAAATCCAAGAGTTTGTCATTATCTCTGTTGAAACGTAACAGTGGACTATTCTGGTTGGTTTGGAAATGAGGGTTATGACCTTTCTAAAAGAATACTGAGAGATTTGATACGAAGGCATGCTGATGGAAAATTCCCTATGCAATACCTTTGTAAACTTCTGCAAATTCAAATAATTGGCTCCAGGCTGAAGGGATCAATCCTGTTTTCATATTGCAGGGTCGAGGGAAAGAGTTAATATTGTGTCAGTTGTTCATCACAGCCTGGATCTCCCAACCCCGACATGGTCTTTATGGACAAGGTCCTTTTCATTCTTCAGACCTTTGAAATGGCTTCTGAAGGAAGTTTGGAAGGCAAATTGTCACTACTGAATTTGCAGAGATGAAATCTGTGTCAGTGTTTCTCCATGCCTTTCTCTCCTAACTGTAAATGGGTTAGATACAGTTTGACAGTCTTTGTTAGTTCTAAGGGGTTTCAGGAGTTGGTGGTCACACAGTGCATTTCACAGAGATTGCTTTCTTCTAGCACTTCCAGGCCATGGTGAAATCTCTGGAGAAAGAAGCAGCGAGTGAGAAGCAGCAGCTGGTGGAGACTCACCTGGCTCGTGTGGAAGCCATGCTGAACGATCGCCGTCGCATCGCCCTGGAGAACTACCTGGCTGCCCTGCAGGCTGACCCACCACGTGTGAGTTTCTTCCCAACCCATTTTTCCAGTAGGATAGCACTGAGTATGAGG
The DNA here is from genome assembly GCA_013400775.1 of Chaetops frenatus. Taxonomy (NCBI): domain Eukaryota; kingdom Metazoa; phylum Chordata; class Aves; order Passeriformes; family Picathartidae; genus Chaetops; species Chaetops frenatus. Next base: position 40,383 of record VZTR01011739.1, read on the forward strand.
CAGGTGGGAATGTCTTGGTGAGAAGCTTGCCTCTGACTTGCAGAAACTGGGAATTGGTTCCTTGTAAAGCTTCTGCATTGTGGAAGTTGGTGCTGCAGACTTAGCAGTGGGTTTGTAATTGACTCCCTCTCCTTCCTGCCTGGATTAAAAAACCTCTGCCTTGTTTGGTGTCCATAAGGCACAGTTCATCAGTTGTGGTGTTCTGAGTCAAATAGGCTTAATTTAAAAAAAAATAAATACCTAGGGGGTGAGTGCATGTCACAGATCTGTCCAGCACCAATGTAGTGCTGGACACACACCTGAAGTGGTAGTTCCAGCTGTGGGTTTGGGTTGACTGCAGTGGTTTGACCTGTTCCCTGCTCCCATCCTGCAGCCCCACCGCATCCTACAGGCTCTGAAGCGCTACGTCCGTGCTGAGAACAAAGACCGGCTGCACACCATCCACCACTACCAGCACGTCCTGGCCGTGGATCCCGAGAAAGCTGCGCAGATGAAATCCCAGGTATGAGAGGCTTTCTGTCAAGGTAGCCATTGGTGTGCCCAGCCCTGGCTGTTGGAGGCTCTCGAAGCTGTGTTGCTGGGTATTACAGCAACTTTATCCTTGAGGAGCTCTCCCTCTCTCCTGTGCTTACCTGGTGTCACCAGATACACTCCCTGCATGATTTCCCATGGTGCCTGACTCAGTGTTAAAAACTGAAGCTCTGTTTTATATCATTGTTGGTCACAGTGACAAGTTGAGGGGTTTAGAACTAGGTCATTATCACTTCTGTTTCCTTTTATCGAGCACCCCTGACATTTATTTGCTGGGGACTTGGTTATCTTGAACAGGCTTCCTTACTTATTCCAAGTGTCTACATGTTTCTTCCCTTAGGTTTGTTCTTCATAGTGCCTGTGTTTGGGGCTTGTTGGAATTCTCTCGTACCTCTGCAGAGTTATTGCTTGATTTCCAAAGCATAATTCATAACCCTTTCCAAGCACTTGATCAATGTAGTTAGCTTTATCAGAAAGTCTGGTTTTGATGAGTTGATACTGTACCATTACACTGTATTTTACGTCTGAACATCCAGAAAATCCTTTTCCTTCTGCTGGGTAGTGTATGTGAATGTGCTGCTTCAAACCTGGCCATTGTACTTCTAAGAGTACTTGCAGATACTCCCAAGTCTTTGGAATTATGTCCTGGTACTTGTTTTCACTTGTTTTTAAATTGTGAAAGATGTGCTGAAAGACCCAACTGATTCAAAATTCAAATCAAGAATGGCCTATTAACACTGAAAGATCTGTTTGGAAGGCTGTGCCCTTTCTCAGGTTCATAGAGAACTCACTGTGCAGTTGCAGCTTTAGGAATGTTTTCCTAGTCCCAGTTTGTGGCTGATATGCTGCTTTGGAGTATCTTTGAATTCTGCAATGCACCAAAGATAAGCAAGAAGAAGAAAGAATGGAGAGCTGCAGAGAGATAGTGCAGTGGAGCACATCCAGTGCTGCCAGGAGGAAGAAATAGGCACTGAGGCAAAAAAGCATAAAAAACTATAACCAGGCGGTGGAAATATCCTGGGTTAAGGGTAGGACAGGGACTGGAGCCTATTGCTGTCACCTCTGGTGAGGGGCAGAGTGGTGTCACAATGATTTTCCAGAAGCAAACCTCACACTGGAAGGTGGCAGATTCCGTGGGTTTCACCTTTTTTCTGGGTGTTGGCAGTGAACCTTCACCTTGTTTCTCCTGGTCTCCCACTGCCTGTGGGATTCTTGTTAAGCTGCACATCCCCAGGAGAAGTGGTGACAACTGTGGTGGTCATGATGGTGCTTGGCTCTCCATGTGGAATTCCTGGTCACATTTTCAGAGACGTGTCAAGCACAGCCCGGCCCAGGAGGGAGTGTGTGAACTGTGTTCTTAAGCTAAACTCTAAACAGTCCTTAATTCATTCTGAAAGCTGTAGTGTCAACAAATTGACATGTGAGGGATGTGGGTGGTACAGTTCCATTTCCGTTCCCTTAACTTTTCAGATGCACTTTAAGCTCCTCAGTTGATTTCTTTGATTGCCAAGCTGCCACGTGCAAAATTAAATTGTTTTCATCCTTGCTCCTAAAGGTCAGGCACACTTCAGAGTGTGAAACATCCATCTGACTCTTCAACTTTTTGCAATATTTGACCATCCATAGAAATATTTTCCGTGATCCCTGATTATGCAGCACCCTCTGCAGGTCAGACCTGACTTCACCACTGGATTTAATGTGCTTGGGAGGAGTGATTTGAGCTTGCCCAGAGCTTGAATGTATTTCTCAAAGGAAGGGAGAACAGTGCTGCCAGTGAGTGGGTGTAGGACAAATCTAATGCCACAATTGGTTTGAAAGGCACCTTTGTTCTGAAACCAGAGCTGATAAAATACCCTGTCTGCTCCTTCTGCCTGTATCTTTTCTAGCAGTCAGGAATGATGATCCATTTAATAAAGCACTCACTTGTAGCTGCTGCAGGAGATGAATAATGACTATGTTGGGCATAGGGGAAATAGCAGCTTTGGTACAGTGAGAGCCAGCTGAATCCTCTTACTCCCAGCATTTCCCAGACTCCCGAGAGCACCATGTACAGATGACCAGTTCCAGTGAAGCGTGAGAGCATTGGTCAGAGAATTGGACTGGATGGATCTGTGTCCCCTATTGCCTGCCATGGCAGATCCACCAGTAACAGATACTTTATTGAGAAAGGAAAGAACTGGTCCCATGAAGTGACTGACAGTCTTTGCTTACTCCAGCACGCTCTTGTACATCTGCAGGTGATGACACATCTTCATGTGATTGAGGAACGGATGAATCAAAGTTTGTCTCTGCTCTACAAGGTGCCATATGTGGCTGAAGAAATCCAGGATGAGATTGGTAAGTGTGTGTGCCAGCCCCTATGCTGCTGTGTTAAGACTCCCAAGTTTTTATATCCAGTGAGCTCCCAAAAGATAGCTATGTCCTTTGAGGGAGTGCCCTCGACAACAAATGCTTGGGCTCAGGGAAGATACTGTCTGGATGTTACAAAATAGCCAGTCAGAATAGTTTGTCCCCAAGAATTTCCACTATCCATTTGAAAAAAAAAAAAAATCAACAATGTTCAGAATAGCAAAGCTGTCTCTCTAAGGAAGATGAAAAAGATCCGTAAGAAAACCCTAGATGCTTTCTCCCTTTATAAGTTAATCCCATCTTGCCAAAACCTCTTGCCACATCAAACCTCTTGGCCCTTATTTGAATGTATTTCTAACCAACGCCTTTACTGAGAATTCCAGATGAGATATGCAAGATAAAATAACCTGGCAGCCCTGAGAGCAGTGTTTGCCTGCAGCTCTGCCTCAGTCTGGTACAGGCCATCTGCCCCTCTCTGTCCCTGCCAGGTTTCATGCAGTTTATGTAATAATTCCTCTTATTCCTTTCAGATGAGCTGCTTCAGGAGCAGCGTGTAGACATGGATCAGTTCACATCCTCCATTTCTGAGTCCCAGGTGGATGTCAGAGTGAGCTCTGAGGAGAGTGAAGAAATTCCCCTGGATGGCAAACCTTTCCGCCCGTTCCAGGTGAAAACCTTCCCAGCCTTGCCTGAAAGTGAAGGTATGTAGAACTGAACATTGGGTTCACAGGTGGTTTTCCTTAGACAGTAAGCTCCGCTGGAACAGAGAAAGCTCCATCCCGTTGGGTGATGTAGAATAAAGCAGTCACCCTGACAGGACCTCTCAATCACTGGAGAAACAGTGCTGCGAGTAATGTCTGCTGAGCTGCTCTAATGATTTTCTGATTTTTCTCTTTGCAAAATTGTCCTCTCATTTCATTTTGCAGCAAGTGTTAAGATTTTACAGTGTGTCTTGACTCTGGAATTAATTTTCAGTCTTTAACAAAGTTCTTGTGTAATGTTAAGTCTTCATGCAGTGACTTCTGAAGGGCTGAAGGAATTCCCTTTTTTTTTTTTAATACATATATCTATTTTTTCGTATCACTGGGTGTTGACAGCTGGTGTGTGCGTGTGTATTTGTTTTAAAAATGCTTGAACAGAGTCCTAAGCTTAAAGCTGTTGACTAAAAGCTTTTCCCAGGGTCTGAGTCAGAAATCATGCACAAGCCTTTTTTCCTTTCTCTCTTAATCTCCTTTCTCTGCTATTTTTGTTTTTGTTTTCCCTTCTGCTAGATCCTCAGCCGGATTTGTACCATCCAATGAAAAAAGGTTGGTTCTAAGCTGCTCCCTCACAGTGCTTTCAATCACTCTCCTACCTCCTCAGTGTGTTTGATAGCTTCATTTTAATTCCATACTCACCTTGATTTTCATTTCCCTGCTTTCACTTAGATCAGTAATGTTCAATTTTGCTTGTTTAGGCCTAGTGTTAAAGAAGTTAGCTAGTCTGAGTATCTGATTGTGTGTGTGTTCCTCCCTGATGGGCTCACGAGGGTCTTGGAGTGCCTGGAGTGGCTCTTAGCCCTTGGGAAAGGTGGCCTTGGCCAGTGTTTGCAGTGGTGCTTTGCATCTCTCCATATGTGACACTTCTCATATTAGACCCTGTAGTACTGCTGGGAAATAGTCCAGAGGCTCTTCTGCCTCCCGTGGAACTTGTCCTTGATGCCCCATGACACGACTAAACTAGGAATGAGTGTTCTTCAGGACAAAGGCTGTTTCCCATCTAAATGTAGAGTGCAACTAGTATGGGACAGATAAATCAGGAGATTCCTCCTCCGTGTTTGTGCTTTCCTTGGCATCAACTTCCCACTTGTAGCATCTCTCCATACCAGCAAAGTGTGTGTGGTTTTCCATTTCTCCCTTAACTCAGGATTAATTCTGCAGTAGCTCAGTGCCTGGCTAAAAAGTGGCTTTAAGAGCAGCATAGCATAATGTCTCTGTTAGTGATACGGAACTAGGGTAAGATCAGTAGAAATGGGAGTAGAGAGTAGTGTTACATGAGCTGTGTGTGGAGTAAACCTAGTGTTTTATTCTTCCTTTGGTTCCAAATATATTATGTAGACCTCAAAGGAGAGTGAAAGATTTTGCTGATAACCATTTCATGCGAGCATATATAGTTTTGTAACATGCAGAAGGCCAAATAGCTTGAAACTATTCTCATTATCTGCGTTTCTCTGCAAATGTAAGTCACCTTCATCCCTCTTGTGGAACATTGTACAGTGTGCTGTGACTTGCTCTGGCAAGAATTGGGACAGACTTAAATTTGATTTTTTTATTTTTAAATTTTTGGACAACTGCTTTGTTGACTTGAGGATGATAAATTTGTGCTAGTTCTCCTTGTCTGAGTGAATGTAAGAGCCTCTGATGACCTGGGGGGCAAAGATTGTCCTACACTTGCTCCTCCTCTCCCTTCCCTTTTCATTGAATTGCTGAAGGGCTTTGAGGGAGTTTTGAACTGAGGGGGGCAGATTATGTACAGGTGTGTGGTTTTGGGTTTTGGGTTTTTTCCCCCGTGAGGTATATAATTTAAGTTGTGCCTTTGAGCTACATGGAGCTGGGTCTGTTAGTTGGTACAGCACACTGAGACAAATAGCAGAGCTCAGTGCAGCAGCTGAACTCTAAGCCCTGGAGACTGTGCTAGGTTGGTTCCTGAGACTGGAATAAAGCAACCATAGGCCAAAAGCTGATACAGTAATTCTGAACAAACTGTTTGTGGCTGGTCTCTCCCGAAAATCCCCATCACTGACTTCCATAATAACATGACCTGCTTCGACAGTTGTGAGAAGTCGTACTGGCAGTCTTGGCCGTGCTTCGAATCTGATTACTGCCTCTGAAGAAAAATGTGATGCACTAAAACTTCAGATGCCTCATAGTGAAATATTATTCCCATGGCATTTTCAGGTAATACAAGCTTGTCACTGTAAAAACTTGCCTTGGAGCCAAGCCTTTCTTTGCATCTCGTCAAAGAACGTGCTGCCCATTCCAGCAGCAGTTGACATAATGTCTTGAGCACCTCGCAAGCTGAGCAGTTTGTGCATGGGGGTGGGTTTGCAGTCACCAGCAAAGCCTAAAGTGCTGTAGTAGAATTTCCCCCACATCATTGGAAAGATCCCACTGCAGGTTTGAGGCTTCACTGTCCTGCTTTTGCACTAGTGAGTCACAGGTCATTACATTGTCCCCACTGCAAGTGGAACACTGGTGTTCTCCTAACATGCTGTGTTAGGTCAGGTCAGGGCAGTTTGCATCGGACTCTGTTACTGATCTGATCTATTTATAAATGCTTTGGCTTAAAACAGTTTCTGCAGAGCCTTCTGTTAATTGATATTCTTCTCTTGAGCCAGTGCTGGTTCCAGCCTGGAAATGGGGTAGTAGTGTTCTGGTACAAAGGCTGGTGTAGTTCTCTGCTCCTCTGTTGCCCTGGGATTTATTGTTTCTGAGCTTGTGCCAGGTATGGGACAGCAGCTCATTACAGAGCTATGCCGGGTGACCTTGGAATTGTCATTCCTGAGGCGCTTGCTGATGTGCCTGATTCCAGAATGGGTGATGCTGAAAGCATTCCTTGTGTACTGGCTCTTGGCAGACAGATGCGTGTCCTCTCCTGTCCAGGGTCGCGGAGGGGTGTTGGTGGCCCGGGATGACACCTGCAGATGTCACTGAGCTCACTGTGTGTTACACCTTGTCTGGGGCCATCTAACAGAAGCACTTAACAGTGTGGTTTGTCTGGATTGACACCTCAGCCTGATTTTGGTGATGAGTCCTGTCTGCTCCTCTCATTGCCACCTCGTTTCCCCTCATTAACAGCCCTCCTAATCACTTGTCATTGTAGCTTGTGAGCTGCCATCTGACAAAGCAGCATGAGGACAGGTTAATACTCAGCAGTCTGTGCAGTTAAACACATGAGCCATGGCAGCTCTACACAGAGTAGGTGACCCTTCCAAAATGTTCCTAAGGGCTGATGGGCTCTCCTTGCTCTTTTGGTGCAGGTTCTGGCATGACCGAGCTGGATGGGCTGATTGGCACTGAAGAAAAAGTGATTAACAGCAAGAACAAGGTGGATGAAAATGTGGTGAGCTCTCCACCTATATTTTGTGAAGCTAAAGCTGCCATGGACAGTAATTAATAGCAGTGGCTTGTTTCCATGTCTTGTTCCTTCTCACAGAATGTCAGTGTGTACATTATCCATATGGTGTGGCAGAGTCAGTTTGGTGACTGTTGTAGGCTCTTAATACTGATTAGCATCAGAAGGGTGGGAGGCGGAGGGAAGAAGAGAGCTTCAGATCTTTGGCAGTCTGAGTCTGAACTCTCTAATTAAGGACTGCTTTTCCCAAGCAGACACCCTCTGATGTCCCTTTATTTTCATTAGGTAGCTCACTGTCTGAACACAGCGAATGCTGGTGTGTTCCATTTGTGTTCCCACTTACTTTTCATGGCAGGGAAGGCCTCACCTTACTCTGAAAGTGAGCGACCCAGCAGGAATGGTCTCTATCCAGTGTTAAGAATTCTCTAGGTTCTAGTGGCAGCCACTTCGACTCGGTTCCATGGGTTTAAAAAAATTAAAAAGTTTTGAGTTTCCTTGCAATACTGTTTTAAAGCCACAGGTTAGATCTTACATAACAGAAATGCTGGGTCCAAAGTTAGCACCTATTTTTTTATTGTTTTTCCCTTTGGGGCTTTAGTTAGAGGTAATCTGCAGGTAATTAGCTGTAATACTATCTGTGGTGGCTGTATTGGAGTTAGAGAACATTCCATGCTGTTGAGAGCAGAGGGGAGTTGGTAAGTGGTCCTGAGCCTTTGCTAGTGTTCATTAAAGGTCTCTTCTCTGTCTCCCTCTTCCTTCTCCTCCCTGTTTTATGTGGATCCTTCCATAAAACACTTTTGTGGCTGTTTTTAGGTAATTGATGAAACCCTTGATGTGAAGGAGATGATTTTCAACGCGGAGCGTGTTGGAGGGCTGGTGGATGAGCCGGTATGTTTGTGGCTCCAGGGACTGGCAAATTCCTAAAGCTGGATTTTGACTCCCATTTTTACCGAATTCGGGGTTTGGGTGCCTGGATGCTGCTCTGAGGGCTCATGCAGAGCAAAACACAGTACAGCCCTCCTGCACAAAGATGTAAACAGTGAACACACATTAGATATTAACCTGACTCCTACTGCAAAAGTGTTTTGTGGGATAGGGAAGTGATATGGGCCAGTGTCTGTCCAGAGGTACTAAGTGGGGAAATAATTTTGTGTTTGTTATCCTTTTGATGGCATATTTAGGGGTGGAATACTTAGGGATAATATATATACACTGTCTAGTGTATAATCAATCATATCTCAATACCACAGATGGTCAAAGACCTTACTAGAGTCCATGTTTTAGGTTTGTGTTCAGCAGTGCATCTCCCTCTCAGCTCTTCCTCAGCCTGCTCTGTTTTCTTCTCTCCAGGATAATGACAACTCCCTCCGTGATGACTTCAGCTTCAGCAGCAGTGCCCTTATTGGGCTGTTGGTGATTGCTGTTGCCATAGCTACTGTTATAGTCATCAGCTTGGTGATGCTGAGGAAGAGGCAGTATGGGACTATCAGCCATGGAATTGTGGAGGTGAGAAACAGCTCCATAACCAAGGATGAAAATAGTCATTGTTGAATCACATGTGTATGGGGGTAGAGGATGGCAGGAGCTGCCAGGCCATGGAGAGTTCTGCTCCTGGCTGGGTAGGAATTAACTCTGTCCCTGCTGACACCATCATCACTTGTTCCTCGGTGTGCAGGTGCCAGTCCCCGGTGTGCTGTGCTGGCACCTGCCACTCCAGATTTGCATTTGCTTATCACTAGCATTCAGTTGGGCTTTCCTGGCTGGCTCGGGGTAGGATTTAGCAAGCAGTAAATGAGCTTTTCAGGCAATATCTTTAGCAGGGCAGTGAGTAAGTCAATCCATAGCAATTTGTCCTCCTGGCTAATTGGCAATTAAGGTGTCGTAGTTGACCAAACACTGAAGAGCAGCTCCTTCTTCCTTGCACATTTCTGTGACAGCTTAGTGAAGCCCAGAGTAAGCTGCTTTTCCCTTTGCCCCACCCATGCAGGAGACCACAACAACCTCTATAATGAGAGAAGTGGGTCCCTGATTTGCAGTGTTGACTGAGCAATGACAGATTTGTGAGAACATCCCCACAAGGGATTGGGTGGGCAGGAGGCATCAGCTCCTGAACAAGCAATTCCATTAAACAAATTATCTTTTGCAGTTTACCTTTTTTCCCTGTTTACTGCTCACCACAGTATTCACTCAGTGTTTGTCTGTTGCCTCTTGTTCTGTGGAATCAATCCTGGAAGTGTCTCATTGACCAGTATTGTGTGTATTTTTCCAAAGGTTGACCCAATGCTCACCCCTGAGGAGCGGCATCTGAGCAAGATGCAAAACCATGGCTATGAGAATCCCACCTACAAATACCTGGAGCAGATGCAGATATAAAAGAGATGAAGATAGAATAGCCCTGACGGGAAAGGGTGCGGGGCGAAGGGCCAAAGTGGTCCAGTGTTTTGGATCAACTACTGACCAACAGTTGCTTCAAGAGGACTTCATCTTACATTCAGAACTCCTGGATCATTAAGACTATAATTACTACTGTAGAGTTGCAATTTCCATTCTTTTAAATGGGTGAAGAAATGGTAATATAACAATATGATATATAAATCTCCTTAAATGGGAAAAATGGATCTATTGCAGATATTTGACGGAGATGTAGGTTTTGTTTTTTTTTAATAATCTGAAAAATACCATTTCTGTTGTACTGTTGTCTGATACAAGCTCTATATATATAAAAATGGGGAATGTTGATTTTTATTTCTGATAGACCACCTGTATATTGAGGGTCATTTGTACTAGCCCACCTTGAAAAAAGGAGACAGTTGTGGCTCTTCAGTCATTTTGGCTTTTATATATAAAGCATTATTCTTTTTTCCTTTTTTTTTCAAGTGAATTTCAATGGGAGTTGTAAAGAGATTAATTTAGGGACAGGAGATATTACAGCATAAGGAAGGAAGCAATTGGGAATTATAACTAACAAAATTCCTTATAACAAGAAAAAAAAAGAAAAAGAGAAAAATAAGAAAAAACCCATCCTCATATGCCAGTGGTGTGTACCCTGCTGCTTAGCAGCTCGGGCTCTAGGAATCAAGACTTCCTGGAGGCAAGGAGTTAAAAGGCTTGTAGCATCTCTATTCATAGTTATTCTAGTGGAATGTTAGAACATGGTTTGTGCATACTGGGGTCTGCACATTCCCCTTCCAGATTCAGTTCTGCTCTAGAGTTGGAAGTTCTGGTATTGAATTGAAATCCTCTGTTCTCAACCAGTTTCCTTCAGTACTCACCTGGCATTAGCAGCCCCCTCTTGCTACTACTTTCTAATTTCCCCAGCTCTCCTGCCTCACCAACATGGTAAGTAGTTAAGAGCCATGGGTTTTTGAGCCTTTGCATCTCCCTGGGTGATGTTGGGCCAGAAATGACAAATCCCTGCAATAACTGGGACCTTGGGAACTGACAAATACAGAGCTCTCTTAGCTCGGGAGGGAAGACAGTGACATGTTGGGAAAGGGATGCTGCCTGCTTTAAGGGAAATGGGATGCATAGGCCCCAAGAAGACTAAAAGGGGCATTGTTCCACTCACCATCATCATGTCTTTGTAATGCTTGTATAGTTAGTGTTAATGCTCACGGCTTTTTTAAATCTGGGGGTTCTGGTAACCTGTGGTGTATTTTTTCTATTTTTCCTGTGACTTTATTTTTTCTTCCCTTTTCCATGTTTCTTCCCACTATGCACAGATTTACCTGCAAACTCCTTAGTGTGGTCTGTGGGGAATGTACAAAGTTTAAACACATCAATAAACACTTTAACTTCCAGGTTGTTTCTTCTCTTTATTCATGAGCTTGCTCTAATTCCCCATCCTCCCACTGTGTCACCCACAAGACCTTTCCCTGACAGTGAGAAAGACTGTATAGGTGTTGATGTATAACCATGCCTGGAGTCTTTTGTGGCATTTCCAGATCCTGATGAGCTTTATGGGGATGAGGAGGCAGGATGCTAAACCAGGGGCCGGATCTCAAGTAACGTTAAAGGAGCTGCTGGAGCACAGGCCGGAGAGAGGTGGGACTTCCCCTCCCTCTGGCTGCTTGTGGAAGATCCTGCAGAGGTTCTCTGCATTCCCAGGATACAGGTGGCTGCTGGCACAGCCTGTGGGAGCAAGCAAAGCCTAGGCTCTCTGTGGTGATAAGCTGTTCCTGTCCCTGGCCATCCACTTGCACTTTCTTGGGAGCCACAGGGACCTGTGCTGGCTGTGTGCTCAGAGCCTGTGACATCCAAAGGCCTCAGGAGTGGGGCTGGGCAGAAGGACAGCAGGAAATCTTTGAATTCCTAGATATGAGGGCATGGAAAAAGACCTCATGGTGACACAATTCTGTGGATGCTTCTTGTGGATGGCCAGATCTGAAATAATTAAAGTCATAGAGCCCAGGGCAGGAATCAGCTAATTAAGGTTAGTGCTCACTGTATCGCTGCTGTTTTATTAGGGGAAATAACTATTTGGTTTAACTCTCTCTTCCAGAACACCTAACAGCCTGTAAAGCTCAAAGCTGTTTCTGCTCCTGTGTGTCATCCCTCTCTATTTTCCTTTGAGGTATGACCCTTAGCACAGATTCTTCCTCTCTCATCTCAGTAAAATGTCCAAAGAGTAATTGCCACCTGAGTGTCATTTTAGAGATTAATAGACAGAATTAATTTTCCTCCATATTGATTTGTGCAGTTCCCAGTAGGTCTGGAGGAAGAGAGGAAGAGGAGGAAACAAGAAGGTTTAGCAATTTCAAACAGGAAGCATTTGCATGTGCTGTTTCTCCTTAAACATGGACTCCTTGGTTCCACTGGAACCTCCATATTCTGGTTAAATTATTCAGACACCAAGGAAAGAACAGATGCTGTCCTAGAAAATGCCGTCTGTTGGCTTGTCACAACTACTTGGGAAAGAGTTTTGATTTTAAACTAAATTTAATTTAAATGATGCTAAAGCATATCAGCAGCCCAAAGCCATTCTTGAACTGCACCCTCAGGTAGGGTGACCTGCAAACGAGACAAATTACAGAGGCTGCAGAATTGAATTTGGGTATTAGATTTTTCCTTTGGTAAATTCTATTAGTCCTGCAAAATAAATGCATCGGGCTGGAATCAAAGTCTATTAGTTCCATGCTTTGGAACAAACTGACAAACACTTGGGATAGATTCTTTAGGATGGATTTTGATCACAGTTTCTGAAAAGTCATGTTGAAACTTAGCTGCTTGAAGTTGAATGTTAAGGCATGTCCCAGGTGTTCCTGATATCAGCTGTGCAAGTGGAAGAGCTGATCCCAGCAAAGTGATGGAGTCATTTGGGGAAATATCAGCAGTTTCTTGGCAATAAGACACTTAAAATTAAATGAGTCAGAGCACATGGAGCAGTTGGTTGGGGGAAGACTTACAGGGTGTTGTAGAGAGCTGCATTTCAACAGAAAAACTGATTTTAAAGAAAATGTGCTTTAAGAAGAGCTGTGTAGCTCTCTGGTGAGGAAGCAGGATGTTTGAGAAAGGGCTTTGGGATGCTGAGCAGAGGAAGGGCCTGGGTAGTTTGTCTCGCTTCTCCTGGAGGTGTTTGTAGCCGTTCCGTAAGGGCACAGTGATAAACGTCAAACCCCTTCTGTGCATAGGAACAAGTGAATGGAACATGGGTGGATTGATTTTACCAGCCTTACTTGTCTCTGATGTGCAGAGCAACACTTGTGTGAAGTGCGGTTTTGCTCGTTCAGCCCTGGCCAACAGAAGAGATTAAAGGTGCTCATGAGGAGTTCAAGCAGGTGCTGATGCAGTGCCTGGAGCCTTTCCCTGTTGCCCCATCAAAAGGTGACATTCACCTGGTGGAGCACATAAACCCTCCTAATCCTTCAGCCTGGGCTGTCTCAGGTAGATGTTTGTGAGCTGCAAGTCTCAAGGTCAGGTGTCCTTTTGGTCCAGCCTGAGTGTGGTGCCCAAAGTTGGTGTCACTACACAGGAATTTGGGTGGTCTCCAGGGCAGGTGCAACTCAGTAGCCTCAGTGGCTTTGTTGTAGTAACAGAGGCTGCCAGATGTGCACAGTGAGGGGAAGCAGTGGTGAGCCAGAAAAAGACTGTTTTTTATAGGACATAGTAGAGTAAGGTAGGGACAGCAAGGGTGAGCAGAGCCATTCCTGCTTTTGGGTCTCAGTGGGATCACATGCAGATCACCTGGCTGTGATCCTTAGCAGCATCATGGGATGGAGGTCTCAGGTAACTGCAAAGCAGCAGGCTCAAAAGCTGTTTCTCCAGTGCAGGAGTCAGAGCATCCTTAATCTTCTGGGCACCTCTCCATAAATTCACATTTTGATTCCAGCAGGCACTGGTGGCTTTGCTGCAGAAGCAGGGAGAAGATTCTGCTGAGCACAGCATCTGACAGAGATGAGGGTTTAATTCACGTGGATGTGGTTCTGCAGGAGTGAGTGGGTTAAAAACGTGAGCATTTTGCTGTATTTACCAGTGACCTGTGTGGAAACTGTGCTTTATTAGCAGGAGCACTTAACCCCTGGCCCAGAGGCTCTCTGTGTGTGTTGCCAGGATAGGTTAATGAAAAATTTTATTTCCAGCAGCACTGTGTTCCTGAGAGCGATTTGAGAACAGGCTGTGGGCTGAGTGAGCTGGTTGTTTAATACCATCAGTCTCTGCATGGTATCAGGGAGGTTCCCTAGGCCCATCTCTGAACAGACTCTGGTGGAAGGGGCTGGACCCGAGGCAAGTGGTCCCATCTCCCCAAAACCTTGCCATGATGTGTGTCAGTGGGAGGGGGTAAAGACCCTTAAGGGGAGGAGGTGATGGGACAGAACCAGTAGAAACTGGGCACAGTGAGGTATCCTAATACCAGCCTTAGTGTTATAAGTGGGAGGAAGGGGGTTGTAAAGGTTGGCTTTCATATAGTTAAAAGTGGGTTAATTGTTAATGGGTTACTAAACTGTTCATTAAGGTAAATAAAATTGTAAATTGGTTCAAAATAGTTATTATATGTAATGAATTGGAGTGGGAATCTTCTAGAAGTGGGTGTAAACCTCATTATCATAAGGGGATGATTCCCAGAACACAATTGGGCAATTAGCAATCCAGTAAGAAGATCCCTGGATGACACTGAGCCAACTAGCCAGTGAGAAGATCTTGGAGATCCAAGAGCCAATAGCAAAACCTCCAGAAGGTGGGACCGGTGGAGGGGTTTCTCCAAGCTTCGGGGGTATAAAATATAACCTCCCCAGCCATGAGGTGTGCCTCTTTCTCTGGTCAAGCACCCAGCGCTGTCACCCTTTGCTTTGGGTTTCGGGCAGATTGCCTATTGGGGTCTCTAATCATTAATTAATAAACCTTTCAAATTTTTATCTGTGAGGGTCATTTCTCACACTTAGCACTCGCACAGTGCATGAACTTCCCCCTGGCCTGCAGGGAAAATGAATATTATTAAGGTTAATAAACAGGACAATTTTTTGGTGAAACACATTGGCACACCTGGATTTTTAAATTTAATTTCCCCCCCACAAAATACAGTCACTGGTATCTAAATTCAAAGCAGTGCTGGGAAAAGAAACATCTACCAGGAGTTTATAGACATGTCAGGAGTGAAGTGAGTGATGTGAGCACTATGAGACTCCACAGATTATAAAACTGTATTTTTCAATAATGCCACTCTAACTCTTAAGATTGATTATATTTGAGTATCTCATTATACACACGCATTCAGCAAACTGTTTTCTGGTCTGAAGTCTCACAAAGTACAGTAAAGTGGTAATATATTAACAATTAACACCCCTGTTACACTGTGTAACTCTTGCTGGAACCCAGAGCATCCTTGAAGCAGGAACAGCCTCCTCTCCATCAAACACTTCATGATCACCACCCAGGCACATGCAAGAACATCCAGCCCCCCAGAAAACTACTCCAGCCAGAGCTGGAAAACATCCCCCTCCTTGGCAGCACTTTTCCAGTTCTGTTCCCTTCTCTGGACAGCCTCTAGCACCACAATGTCTTCCTTGTAGTGAGGGACCCAAACCTGAACACACTATTCAAGGTGCAGCCTCACCACAGCCTTGGATGAGATCCAAGTTGTGCATCCTCAGAGGAGAATAATCATGTACTGCTGACTGTTGTTTCTTAAATCACTTGAGTTAATAGGCAAGAAATGCATTAAGATTTTTTTTTAAAGTTTAAAAAGTAATGAAAATTATAAGTTCCAGAAGAGATGAATTGGAAAGAAATTCCAATTGTCCTGTGAACAGCAATTGCATTAAGTTTGGAAGCTAAGTTTAATTATTAAGCTGAAACAATAGATTTTAGTGGTGCTTAAAGTGCTAATTTCAACTCCTCTTCCAACCATGAATCTCCAGCAAGTCTCTCAGCAATAACAATAAAAGGTTTTGCATACAGATCTGAGTACTGAGGGTCTGTTGAGCACCTCAGCTCATTCAGCATCATTTTTCCATACGGTCTCAAGAAGTTTCTCTTTCCAGCTGAGGCAAGAGGGTACCCAAGTTACACCCAGCCATCCTCCAAAGGCTTCCATGGCCAGTTCCTCCAAGGTAAAAGCCTGTTTCTGACGTTTACTAGCAGCAGCAGATTTGTGGAAATGGGAAAATTTGCATCCTCCTTTGTATGACATTCTTCCAGCTCTTGCTGTGAGACAACTTGTGAATTCAGTCTGGAAGCACAAGGGTCCCTATTCCTTCCAAACACTTTAGCATATGTGTTCTGGATACATCAATCAATTTTCCAAATTTAATTGTACAGCAGAGAATATTTGTCATCAAAACCACCACTCTCAGTGTTTCTGTGTGCCAATAGACAAGCAAAATGGTAAAATGCAGGTAAGAATTACCTAAGATCCTGGCTTGTGCAGCATCATTTAAAGCTTAACAGTGTAGAACAACAAAGAGACACAGCACTGCTTTCTGGCCAAGGTATTTTCAGGGAATCACATCCCACAGGCTATGGAAAAAGAAAATCATCCACATCTCTGCATCTCCCTGGGAACCACAGGAGCTACACAAGGAATCCAATGTTCTGTCAGAAAATAACAGGAACAGCATCTGTCTGGTCTGTGTATGATAAATAATGAGGTCCCCAGTAATTAAACTCGCCCAGGTACATATCCTAACCCACTCTGGAGAGGCAGGGACTGCAATGGAACACATGTCCAGCTCCCACCCATTTCAGGGACCCTCTGTCCACAGCACATGACCAGCAACAGTTTTGGGTGGACAGTGGGGACTTGACCAATCACTTGCACCTTGTCTAGTCACAGAATCCCAGAATGGTTTGGGTTGAAACGGATTTTAAAGGTCACCTCGTTCCAACCCCTGCCAAGGGCTGACTCTCTACTCAATGAGTTTTATTCCCTTCCAGCTTGAGTGGGAGAGAAGATGTAACAGGAAATATCAATCCCACACCAGGCTAGCTGGGAACAGTTCAATAAACACAGACACAGTCTCAAGGACCCCATGTCTCCTTTCTACTCTATTGACACAACGAACATCAGTCATATCTCAAATATGGGGCAGCTCTATCATCTAACATGGTAACAGGTAATTTTGGGTGCCCTGTTCAAAGAAACTCTCTTGGGCTTGGAGTGTAATTCCACTGGACCTGTCAAAACACACAGGAGGATGATTACTCTTTTCTCTCACTTACATTTATTCAAAGGAAGAAGAAACCTCACCAACAAAACTGACATTTTATGCAGCAAAACCCTCAGTAAGAGATTCAGCACTGCAAAGATAACATTTGGGCAGAAAAAAAAGCAGGAGAAAAGTAACATCAGTTGATCAAAGGGGAAAGAGATTGTTTTTCCCCTTCTTTTCAATCCAAGCTCAGTACACCAGGTTGTAACCTCTGCACTGAGCTTCCCATTAGTGGCAGCCAGTCTATAACAACTTGACACAATGATCCCACTTCTAGTCCTAGGAGGGTTATTAACAATGGGAGCACGTCACCTTTGTGAAGCACAGTATAAGCTCTCACTCCAGTACTGGACATCTACATCAGCCCAACTTAAAGGCAACCAGATCCTGGAGAAACCATTGCTCAGGAGGGCAGCCTGCTTTGGAATCCCAATTAACCATTGTCTGGGTGTGGGTGCCAAACATGGGAGCCAAAATAGTGCACTTACTTGGGTTTTTCTGCTCTTCAAGGTTTTTTCTGGACAGCTGCCAACAACACTTTCTGATCACAATGCTGTTTGTGATCTCCTGTTCATCCAGCCCAGCCATCAGACAAGGGCATGGCAAAAACATTTTAGATGTTGATGATGAACTTTTGGATGATGAGTAGTGATGTTCTTTCATTAATCCTCCTATCTTTTAAATTTGGTTCTGTTCTCAATCTCCCTGCAGGAAGGATCTCCCCACACTGCTCTGCTGCAAACAAAAGGCAACCCCAACAGCAAGGCAGACACCCCTAACTGGAAGGTTTTGTTTGGAAGTGACCAGCTCCAAGTGGGGAATAAAGGTGTTGGAGAAAACCTGAGATCACTGTAGGGCTCTCAGAGACTTACTAAGACCATCCATACACCCACCCCCAGCCATCTGAAACCATCATTTTTCTTCAAGGGTCTCTCTTCTAGCTGAGCCCCCTGCCCAGCAAACATCCCATCTCCCAAGAACACCAAACCCCTGGCTCACGTGCCTAACTCAGCTTCTGATGAAAAACAAGCAGGAGAGCAGTTACCCTCCATCCTTTCCATCCACTGGCCATCCACCCTTCCCTGGGCAGATTTGTCCACATTAAATCACACAAAGTCCCACCCCTCAGATATTTCATCCACAGCCCAAACCATTTTGAAGCCAACATTGCCCTAGCCTGCAGCATGGTGTTCAAGAGAACCATGGAGGAGATGTGTTAAAGCACTTTATTGGTGATCCCAGATACTCTGTACATTCAGCTTGGTACAAAACCCTCTCCATTAACACCAGAGTGAGCAACAACCATCAGGAGCTTTGAATGCTGTCTTGGCTCCCTTCTGAGGAAGCAGAAGGGAAAATAATGTTAAAAAAAATAGTCAGATTTGCCACACCAGTTGGACTCCACCAGCAAACCAGTCCTGCAGTCTGCAGCCTGGGCTGCAGCTCAGAGAATTAAAAACTTGTGGCTACCAAAGGGATGCACAAGAAAAGGCTTTTCATCCCCTGCCACACTCCATCTTGGGGTCCTGCCTCTTACTTCTGATGCTCCGCTGTCCAGTGCTGCTGTAGTTTATCAAGACTAATTAAACACCTCATCTCAAGAGCTCTAAACCATCAGGGAAGAGATTTCCATGTGCACCACAGTTTCATTTGTCATCCAAGCTGCTCTCGGGCAGCAAGGCACCACTGGAGTTCTTCTTCCCTCTGTGGAGGCACAAGCCACAGTCCAGCTCCACGTCGATGTCTCCGAATTTCAGCTGACAGGACTCATTGCAGCTGCAGGAGAGACAGTGACAATGGTCAGGGACTTGTGGATGGTGAGAACCACTGACTCACCCCACTGCTTGGAAAGGCTGCTCTGTGGTGGCATGGAGCCCACCCTTTCCAGCTAAGCCATGCTTGGATACGCGTGGATACCCACGCTGCTCATCCCGTTACACATTGGTGCATGGGTGTCCCAGCCCACTCTTGGGCCTGGGTCTGGCTCTTGGCCACCCCAGCCTATGCACTGTGCCAGGACCCCCTCGTACCAGTGGGACGCAGCAGCGTTGGCGGCCACAATGGCGAGAGCACCCAGGTAGTGCCAGCAGAAGCACATGGTGAGGAACAGGAGGTTGCTGGAGTCGCTCTGATCCCAGCCTGGTCCTCCCCATGGAGGGGACAGCACAAAACCAATCTGGTCACAGATGAAAAAGAAGTCAGACTTTAGCACACCTCTCCTGTCTTCCTCCTGATTTTAGCCCACCTGCTGCAGCTGATGATGGACTAGAGGCACTATAACCTCAAGTAACACCTGGGGCACTGCCCTTGGCTTCTCCAGGCACACATACAAGGGTATCAGGAGGAGATGGATTCTCTGCAGACAATCCTTAGGCTTGCAGTGCAAGCCCAGCATCCTGGAAAATGGTGACATCTCAGAAGTGACATTGCCAGTTTGTACATTTCCCCCTAGACCAAAAGCTGGGAGATTACATGAGAGATTTCCAAATGTTTCCAGTTACTTAGAAAAAACAGAGGAAGAAAATGGACCTAATACAATTAATAAAAACTCATGATTGTGGTTTCCTTCTCTTATGGGCTCCGATTTCCATTTTCCATTCATTTCCAGATACGTCCATGCTGTTACATTACACATGCACTTCTTCAGGATGGCAGCTCTGGCACTGAGCCTCATTTCCTCTTCTTATTTACAAAGATATTTGAACAGCCTACAAATTTAACCCCAACAGATATGCCTAAAGGGGCAGAGCAGCCCCACTCCACTTGCCTGAGGAGAACGCTGGATACACACTGACCTGCCAAAGCCAAGAGCCCTGGAGAAGGAAGGAGCTGGTCCTGAAGGTCTCCAGGATGATATGGTTTCGGAGGAACACCTCGAGGAGGGCACAGAGGGCTCCGGCAAAGATAGCCATGGCCAGCAGGGAGTGGAGGTGCTGGTCCAGCACAGCATCACTGTAGTCACGGAAACAGAAGAGCAAACCTGACAAGATCCACTCTGTGTTAATAAAGGACACGCTGAAATTTGTTCTCTTAAAATACCATCTGAAAACTCACACAATGCTCCAGGCCCTGCCATGATCTGCCTTGGGGGGAAGAACCAGAGAGCCACCAGCTGCTGTCACTGCCTTCCTTCTGCAATGACCAGGCAGCCCCAGCACTGGCTCTGCTCTGCCCCTGAAGAGCCTCTGTAC
This sequence comes from Chaetops frenatus, assembly GCA_013400775.1. NCBI lineage: Eukaryota > Metazoa > Chordata > Aves > Passeriformes > Picathartidae > Chaetops > Chaetops frenatus. The sequence continues at coordinate 60,211 of VZTR01011739.1, forward strand.
CTGTGGAAGCCCCTGTGCCTCTCCCTGTGCCTGTGAGGATCCCTGTGTCCCAGCCAGGGCTGCAGGAGGAGCACAGAGATGGGCACCTTGAGCTCAAAAGATGGTGAGGAGCTTTGTATCTGCATCCAACCAAGGTGGAGGGAAGACACCTTTTTGTAACTCCAGAGTGAGAGATCTGCTGGCCACAGATCCCTCAAGCATCCCCTGTGGCATCCAGCTATGGCTGGATCCATATTTAGGAGGAGCAGGGAGGTGGTGACTTTGTCCCACAGGCAGTGCCATCATGCATCCACATCCCCTCCAGGTCTGCCTTTGTGGCCCCCAGACTGCCCAGGAGCTGTCTCACCCATGAGCACTGCAGCAATTCCTTATTCCATGTCCCCTCCTCCCCTAGCACCAGGTGTGATTCACCTTCCACAAGCAGAGCCAGGGACAGCGAGAGCTGGTCCAAGCCAGGGGGCAGCTTGAGCAGGGAGTGTGAGACCACATCTGTGATGCCCGAGAGGAGGAAGAAGAGGTAGATGGTGGAGTAGTGCCAGTGGGTGAGGTCAGTCCAGCTGTGCGTCTTGGGGCTGTACAGCTGCAGGTGGGGACCAGTGGGGACAAACTGCTCCACCAGTATCCCTGGGCAAAGAGACAAAAGGTCACTTTTCCCTGTACATGGGCAAATGACAAGCCTGAGGGAATGTTCCTTTGCAGGTGTTTGCCCAGGAGAACAACAGCAAGGTCCTCGTCCCAGGGTGTGTCACAAGCATGTCCCTCCCATGCCAGCTGTTTCCCACTACAAAGAGGCCCAGTGCTGTAGGACAGAGCTGCTACTGTGCTAGTACATACAGGGGCAGAGACTCATCATCCCTCTCTCTTACCAACTAGAGCAAAGAAAGCTTTGATTGCGCCTTCGAAGACCTCTGCACGCCCATGGCCTGGCTGGGCCTCGGTGTCAGCTTTCCTCCTGAGGTACTTCAGGGGGCACCTCACTGACCACCACAGGCCAAATGCAAAGAAGAAAGTGCCCCGAAGGGCACTGCCCACAAAACTCGTTGACATTGGGCTCACTCTCTGGACCTGCAAGAACAAACGGTGCCTGAGGACCAACCTAAAACATCCCCAAGGGAGTTGTTGGGCTGCCCAGCATCCCCAGGGGTCCACATCCCAATAGAGCAGGTGCACATGGCTCAGCTGCCAAGAGGGAGTACCAGAAACAGGATATCAGCACGGGGAAGCTGCCACTGTGCACCTCTGTGTATATGTGAGTATATATATATTTATGTGGCTGCACATAAAATCATCAAGACTTCATGCCAAAAAACAGTACATTAAGGCCCAAGAAAATGTAACAGCTATTAGAAGAGGAAACACAACAAAATTTTTTAGCAATAAAAAGCAACATGGCTATTATTTCCTTAGACCATAAACTTGCTCCAAACTAGGCAATTACCAGGGTGTGAATTCAGTGCTGGATTAGGAATTCCAGCCAGTGAAGGCTTTTTTGGGCTGTGCAGGAGGACGCAACCCAGGAACCATTAAGATTTGGAAAAAGAGCCTCATGCATATTCCACACAATATTTGTGTGGCACACAAGGGGCGATTTGACACAAGAGATTTCATCTCCATAGGAGGAGTCTGAAGACTAAAGGCATAAAACAGGTTTGACTAAGTCAGATCAATGTCAGAGTAACAACCAAGAAGGATGGAGAGGAGCAAAGGTACAGCAAATTTATATCCTGCAAAGTATTTCAGCCATACCAAAATTCCTTAGAAAAATCCCAGAGTAGCAAGCACAGAAAGGAATAAATAATGATCTGTTTCCAGCATTGTTTTACCTTCAAATGTTCTTGTTCCCTCCAGAAAGGCCTCTCTCCTTGCTCTCTGTAAGCTTCCACCACCTAAGGAGGACTCACTTTTCTCCTCCTCATGGGCTTTCCGGTCCTTTTCTGCAGCTTGAATGTGCACAGAGGAAGGCATTACTCATCCCAAAGCTTCCACACTGACCTGCCCTTGCATCACAAGTCACATCCTCACTGTGTTTATAAATACCAAAGCAAATCACAAAAGCTGGATGAACAACTCCAGCATGTTCTCCGAGTCCTCCCATACTAGAAAGTAATTAGGCACAGCAAAACAAGGGTAGGATGTGGCATGGCAAGTGCCTGAGGAGAGAGAGAGATCTGCAAGACGTTCAAAGTCGGGTTATGGCTGCAGAGCTGGCATGGGTCAGACCAGCTCAGCTCTGTGTGCCAAACACAGGACCGGAATGTAGAAACCATTGTTATCCTTTGCATCTCTGGGACACAGGCAATCTGAGAAAGGCTCCAGTCCGTGCTGAGGTTTCCTTTCAGGTTGGAAATTACTAAACAGCCTTTCAGGTAGGTGAGAAATGCCCCACACAGGAGCTGGGGATCAGGGATGGCTCTTTGCTCTATTTTAGGTACCTGCGTTAGGGTGAGGTGGCTGATGCCCCAGGAGAACGCACATCTTTCTCGATTATACCCTGGACACCCCCTCCAGGACACTTATCTGCCCTGCACAGACATCTACATCCAAAGTGATGAACAATAAAGCACATTTAAGCATAGCACAACTGCATGATACATAACCAAATTCTACCACTGTCCTACTTGTGACTGCAAGGGCAACAGCCTGAAGCTGGAGCATACCCTGGTCAAGAGACATGTTGGGAATGTTAATTTGACAAGATTAATTGGAGGAGAGAAGGAGAGCAGAGACATCCCAGAGCCCAGAAATTACAAATGTGTCCCATCTGCAGCTCCAGAGGCTGCTCCAAGCCATGCCAGCATCTGGGATTAACCTGGGGATCTGTCACCCCAAAACCACCCCCAATCTCTCCTTTTGCCTGAGTTACCAGGAGACCCAACCTTCTGTTTCAGAGCTGTCCCTGGAATCTCCTACCCTGACCATCCCTCTCCCCAGCAGAGCAGCCTCACTCTTCCTTGCAGTGCCAGGGACCCTCTTGTTTAGCAGCCCCTTTGCTCCCCAGCAACTGGAAAAGCTCTTCAACAGCTACCACAGATCCCAGAATGGTTTGGACTAGAAGGGACCTTAGAGTTCATTTAATTTCAACTCCCTGCCATGGGCAGGGACATGTTCCACTGCACCAGGTTGCTCCAAGCCCCATACAAGCTGGCCTTGAATGCTTCCAGGAATCCAGCCACATCCTGGGTCACTCCTCTTGTAGCAGAGATGTCCCAAACCACCATCAAACAAGCAGAAGTTTGCGTGTAACTNGAATTGGAACCAAACAAAAAAAAAAAAAAAAAAAAAAAAAAAAAAAAAAAAAAAAATTCCCACCTCCTTTTATTGAACAGCCACTACTCTGCAGCAAAACCAGACGTTTCTAGGCAACAGTCCACTCTCACAGCTCACATATTTGAAGCACAGAAAAAACAACGCTCCACACTCACAGAGCCCCTTGAGCAGCCCAAGAAGCCCAACCCCAACACCCCTGACCCACTGGCTTCCCCCACTCCAGCTCTGGAATCCACACCCATATGAAAGCTTATTTAGCTCCAAGTGGCAGCCAGGAAAGAGCAGAGACACTGGGTTATTTATTCCTCCTGGGACCTGGTCTGTCTGTCAGAGCACTTGAAACATGGCTGCAGTCAGAAGTTATTACCTGAGCTGCCCTTCTCCCTGCACAGCTTCCAGGCTATGCTGCTCGTGCCCAGTCGCCATAGGGGAGCAGCCTGCTGTCCTTACAGAGCCTTGCCCGGCTGCTCACAGCCTCCTCAGGCTCAGCTTGGCAAGGACAGCATTCCTGCCCAACTTCCAGGCTTTCCCCTGGATCCATTGCAGCTCCAGATCCATCACCATCCATGATTTTGACCCCACTTGCTTTAGTAGGGCTGCTGTCCCTCTGGATACACTAGCGTTCCCTACAAGCACCCATCAACATTCCAGGACAGCCAATTCGTGTGCAGAGGGCAAGCTCAGCACCTGGCCACAGACATTTGGGAGGGTCTTCTCTTGGTGAATCTCCTCCATCTTTGGACACTTACAGGGATCCAGGGGCAGCCACAGCTTCTCTGGGAAAGCTGTGCCAGGGCCTCACCACCCTCACAGGGAACAATTCCTATCCAATATCCCATCTAACCCTGCCCTCTACCAGTGGGAAGCCATTCCCCTTGTCCTGACACTCCAGTAGTCCCTCTCCAGCTCTCTTGGGACCCCTCTAGGCACTGGAAGGGGCTCTAAGAGCTCCCCAGATCCTTCTCCTCTTTAGGCTGAACAACTCTCATCCTCTGCTATGATGTAGCCCCAAAACACAATAACCCCCCTAAAAAAGGGCTAAAACCAGAGATTTCTGGCACCATTAGCACCACTTCCACCAGCCTCACCCACAGCTGTCATCACCCTGAGCCTTTGTCTCCCATGGATGTTCTCCCCATGTCCCTTCTTTCCAGCTTCCAGCAGCTATGTCCATCCCATGGCACAGCTGCTCACCAGCGTATGCATGGAAGAGTTTACCTGCGACTCCTGCCTGTCCTTTGCCCTTTCCAGATGTGTCAGCAAGGAAGTTATTGCTCAGAAGAGGCAGATAAAGGGAGAAGACACCACAGGGAGGTGCCCCTCAGACAGGATGTTTGGAGCTGAACATGCCGTGGGCCAGTTCAAAGCACCCTGAGTCAACCACCTTTCACAACCTGGGCCACCTCCCGCCTGCTATTAAAAAAACAGCCAACAATTCTCCTGGACTTTGCCACAAAAATCAGGATAAGCAGCCAATTCCTGTTGCCATGGCAACCCTGTATATTCAGTTGTTAGGATAGAGCTGGGGATGGCTGGGTAAAGAGCCAAGAAGAGATGAGGCAGCAGCAAGGTCTGACAGGGCTCTGCTGGAGATCTGTGATCTGGATTGCCAGGGACACGATAACCCTTTTAGGGTGTCCAATCTTATAAAAGTTGCCTGAGGACAGGAGATTTTGGACCAGGAGCTGGCAAACCAGAGCAGAGCCTTTGTGAGCTTCACCTCCCAGCCCACAGAAGCTGAGAAGTGGGGGGCCATGGCCCTGTGTCCCCTAAAGGATGGACAGGCAGGACACGGCAGCCTGTTTCCACTCCTTTTTTCCTCTCTAATGCACAGCACTGCCCTTCACCAAGCAACCATAATCACAAACCACCTTGAAGCTGCTGCTCATCCCACTGATGGCTGCAGAGATGAGCAACACAAGTACTTCAGGCAAACAAATACCTCAGGCCACCCGAGTGTCCCCACATCCTTCCACAGCATTGAGGTGATGGTGCAGAAACTCTCAGCATCACCCCAGAGCACTGCCCAAGCCCCTGACCCTGGGACAGCCACATTCCCAAACCAGCAGGTCTCCTAGGAAGCTGTGTATTTCTTTCACTCGTGGTGCCGAAGCCACCCCAAGCCAGCCTGCAGGACCAGCCCTGCCCAGGTCCACATGCGTGAGCCAGCACCCCACAGACACCCAAGGCTGCAGTGGTACAGAAGGAAAGCACCCTCCCCAGGGTGATGGGCTGTGGTCCAGCACAGCCAGAAAAGCCACCAAGCCATAGCCAGGAGCCTTTTATTCCCATCATATCAAGTGGGAGAAAGGAAGGAAAACAAGGGGCTGTGCTGTACACTCATCCCTGCTCATTTCCAATGGTGCCTGAGAATCAGGATGAGTGGAATAGGGATGAGTACACCTGCAAAAGGGTCCTGGGAAGCCCACAGTAACAAAGGAGCTTCCACAAATGCAGTTTCACCCCAGCTTAAGCTTAGGAACTTGTTACAACATTAAATCCAAGCATAGGGAGAAATACAACCCTCATAGGATTTCTTCCTTACAGACCTACCCCTGAAAATAAAGCAGGATGAAAACCATACCTTTTTTGCTGGGGAAAAAAGGCAGCAGCACCATCTGCTGAAGCAGACCTCTTTCAGCTCAGTTTTCCTTTCTGCAAACACCCACCTCTGCAAAACACTACCCCAAAGGGCAAGAAGGTTCTTCCCAAGCAGTAGGAGTCAAATCCTTGGAGAAAGCAGGGAAAAGTGAGGTGGGATTGCAGCAGCTGGAGATTGACAGGAGGAAACAAGGCCCAGCTGGAAAGAATCTACGCAGAGGATCAGTGTGTCTTTTTCCATAAAGGGCCAGCAAAGAGTAAAGGCCAGAGAGAAAGCTTCTATGGAAAGGGCAACTCAAGTTACAGACAGTGAAAGAAGTTTTTCAGTGCCTTAAATAGTTGAGAAAAGGAGGTTTCTTTTAAACCATTGTCATAAGAAAAATGAGGATTTAACTGTGACAGGTGGTTGGGAACAGCCCAGTGAGGGGGACCCAGGGAAAAGATGGCAAATCCCCCCAAAATCCCCTAGCAGGTCACTGACACTGTGCATGCTGAAATCACTGTGGGCACAAATAGATGTGATTCCATTTCAGTTCCTTAGGGAATATACCTTTTCTTGCTCCTAGAAAAAGACTGAGGGTGGCAGAGCTGTGTCTGACCCTCTTCAGCTCCTCAAGATACACCCTGAACTGAATTTGATTTCATATATTTGTTCTTTTATTTTTATTTTTCTTTTTCTCTCAGCTGTAACTGCAACATCTTCTCCCTGAAGGTTCATCATCAGCCTCAGTGCTAATGAAAAAATGTGATGATGTTTGTCTCCTTCCTGGGGGTGGTGGGAGGCACAATCTAATTAAAGGTTTGCCAGCAGCTCGAGTGCTGCAGATGGATGGTTGTTTGGGAAGAGCAAAGTGTTATTATTATAATGACCAATCCTAACACCAGCTTTCATAAACAGGCAACAGGAGGTAAAGCAGGTGGTAAAAGCAGATGCAGGGCTTGTTCTGCGGCTACACCTTCATTACAGCCTCACATAAAAGTGGGTGTGTGGGTGGCAGAGGGAGATCCTATCTCTGCTCCAGGAATGAGTGGCTCGTGGATGGGCTCTGCTGGCTCCTGATGAAGGGTTTGTCTTTCCAGCTGCAGGAGGAGCAGCTGCCAGGAACTTTGGCTACTTTGAGGGTGCTGTCTGGGCTCCTTTGTAAAAGAAGGGTAGGATCAGCAGCTCCTTCCGGCCCTGGACAAACAGGACACCTGAGTGACAATATCGAGTATCAGGCTACAGTTACACAAGAGGAAATCATCCCTGAGACACCACCTGGGGCATCCTGCTCTTTTCAAAATCAGTGTGGATATGGATACAAACACTCCCCCAGCCCACTCCAGCTGCAAGGCCAATGCGTCCCGTACAGGGATACTTTAACTCAATTTATAGAATCATAGAATTGTTTAGGTTGGAAAAAACCTCCAAGATCATCAAGTCCTAACACTGTATGCTGAAAAACACGATCCAGAACAACTGTTTGATATTAACATTGCGTTAAAAGCAAGTCTCCATCTAGGATTGTCCTAAAATATTCATCACTCAAATAAATGTGAGGATGGCTTATTGTTGCACCTCTATATAATTAACCATCTCTGTACCACTGATCCAGACACCTTCATACCTTGTTTGGGTACATAAACTGTTTGCGAACTGTCATTAGTTGAAATGAAAATCATTAATTCTCATGCAGAAATGAACCCAAACTGTATTTTCTTTGGTAATCACAGGCTGGATCTCTCCTCCTTTGCTGACCTTCATACCTTGGAAAAGAATGTGCTCCAGAGCTGGAAAACAAATTAGAGAGTGCTCTGCTGACAGTCCTGGGATGTTTGTGGGAGCAGGGAGTTAATGAGGCAAACAGAAACTATTCCAGACACTGAGTGCTGTGGAGGGAAAAGGTGTTTTCTGGCCATACCACGTCATTGGCCAAAAAAGGAGGGGGAAAAGAAGAGAGTAACTTGATTAAGAGCTGTGAAGAATTAAATAAACCCAATCCCACTTCCAAAAGCAAGGCGTGTTTTTAAAAACCAAAGTCAGCTTTCATTTGTGTGCCCTGGAATGGAAAAAACCTCTGGCTTCCAGGGCTGGGAAGGAGGAAGATGACTGCATCCAGCTTGGATCCATTCCTAGTTCAGCTGCAGCTGCTGCCCTCCCCTGGTGGTTAATGGGAATAGTGGTGTTTGGGCTGGTTCCTAAAAGAAGATAATTCAGAAAACACCAGAAATAATTCAAAGCATCACACAAGGCCTTTTTGCTCTTCAATGAACCCATCCCTGTCCTTCAGCACTCCCATCAACTTGGTTTGTCCTCTTCCTCATGGTGGGGGGGGGGGGGTTTCTCTGCCATTAGCAGGTGGCATCTGCAGAATGGGTTGTGTCTCCCCACAGCAGCCAGAGGAATTTGTGATGTTTGGAAAAACTATTCTGCCTTGGCAGGAAAAAAAATCTAGAAAATGCTCCTCATGTTCAGTGGTTACGACTCATGAGACCCAGTCATGAGTTTATGAGATGGATTTATGGAGACGCAGCTCTGCTGCTTCAATCTCATCACGCCCGGTCTGTTTGCACCTCCCAGTATCCAGCCCTGCAAAATAAACCAGCTTAGCAGTGGATATACAGGAAAACTGGCATTCAAGGAAAGCTAGTTAGTCTTTATAGCACTGTTAATAAGCAATAAAATCCAGGCTGCTGTCTCTGTAGTCTGTGACAGGCTCTTTGCACAAGGGGGAAAGGGTTAAAGGATGAGCTTTGCCTTTCCTTGGACCTGCCAGGAGCTGCTTTTCTGTGCAGCCAAGAACATGAGCACAGAAATCTTCTGCCATCCATCCCCCACTACACAGCAGGGAGAAGATCTCAGTGCAGAGCATCCTTTCAGCCCCAGGGTTTGAGACCAGCAATGGCAATTTACCTTGTGCTGGTGGTTATTTTATTTATATACATATGGAGATGTATATACTTTTTTTTTTTTTAAATCCCCATACTACTAGCATATTTTCCTCCTGTCTAGGAGGTGACATTTCCAGTCACTTTCTGCAAGAAATTAGGTAGCAAAGGCTGCCTGAAAACAAACCATGTGCCTGTTTCTTCTTGCTTTCCAAGCTGAGGGGGTTTATTTTCTATGGAAAACTGGGACATTTAATGAATCCCTGCTGCTTAGCCGTGTATCTTACAGTCCTCTAGGCTTTGGAGGTTTGAGGGATGGATTTTTCTAAGCTATTATTACACACTCTATAATTTATCAGTCTTAAATTTAAGGATATCAGCTCAGTGAGGATTTTTATTTCACATTTATTCACCCTCTTAGCCTTTAAGGGAACATGAAAACTATTAACAAAACCCCTCTTTAGTTCAAAGCTTCAGTAATAACATTTGTATTGTGTGCAATCAAGCCCTGGTGTTGCAAATATTGCCATCATCTCACATTCAACACTCTCTTACTCATCCTCCTTGCTCCAGAGGTGCATGACCTCAGCCTGGAGATTTCCCTGAATTCAATCACGGCATGTCAAAGCCTCCAGTCTCTTGGAAAAGTCAGCTGGCCAAAGGATGCCCCCCATCCCTATGGGAACACATGGAGGAGCCCATAGGATGAAGTAATCTTGTCATGTTGAATTTCTATGCTTTATTTTGTTGCTAGAAATCACTTCAAGCTATGCCCATGTCTGAGCCAGAGACATTCGGGTATGGATGAAGGGCAGCCCCATCCCGCTGTGTGCTCAGCCTTCCTCCCAGCAGCACCACAGGGACACCTCTCACTCTTCCAAACCAGAAATATTTCATTAGCTTTGTTTCTTCTGGGAAAAGGATTGTTCAGGTGTTTGGAGCAGGAGTTTGTGGCCACTTCACTCTTCATCGGAGCCATTCAAGAAGGCAGCTTGGGAGCTGCTGTCACACTTCTGCCAGATCCTCAGGCTGATGTAGGGATCTCCACTGCCTCTCCTGAACCTCTGGAGACAGCTGTTACACAGGAGCAATATGTCATTATTAGAAAACTCCCCAACCCAATGCCACTCACTAGAACCCTCCTTCTAGAGGTCCTAAAATGCTTTTGATGGGGGATTGAGTAGGGTTTTTTCTGTATAAAGTCTATTTGATGGCACAGACTGAACTGTCTATTCTGTAGCTCACACAGCATCCCTCAGAGCATCCCTTAAAGTGGGATAATCTTCCTATCCCCTTGGAAAAGCCAAACTGGGGGCTGGTAATAGTTTAGCTTTTTTACCTCTAAGAATTCAGTGACCTTCAAGCACTTTAAAGTCCTTGTGAGGCAGTGGGACGAAGTGTCAGGGGGTCCTGGTAATGCTTTGATGTCTCTATCAAATTAAAGTTTGACTTCAGCACTCAGAGAAGAGGAAAATAAGCACCTCTAGGGACTCAGTTGTTTGACTTCTCCCTGTTTAATGCCTGTGTCTCTCACTGACACTGTTTTGCATTCTGTGCAATCAACAAATACTGTGCCCCAAAACCTGCAGTAGTCTGGGACTGCTTATTCAGCTGTGATTTTGTACTGCAGGAAGGGCTGGGTTCCACCTGTGTCTCCCTGCACACATCCCACCTAGCCATGCCCCAGCCCTGCCCCACTCCATGCCCCAGCCCCTGTCCTAGCTGTACCAGTAAGTGAGGGTGTAGTTCACAGCCAGGATGGCCACAGCAGCTGCCCAGTGCCAGAAGAAGCACATCGTGAGGAACATGATGTTGCTGTGGTCATTCTCATCCCATGCTGGACCTCCCCATGGCTGGAACAGCACAACGCCGATCTGGGTGGAACAAGAGGTTTATTGTATTGGCAAAAAAAATTATAGAATCACTGAATCCCAGAATGGCTTGGGTTGGAAGGGACCTTAAACAAACTGTGCCAGAGCCTCATCACCCTCATGGTGAATTACCTTTATTCAAGTGGTGACCAAGGAACTTGACCACTGACCAGGATACAGGTTTATGCTGACAGTGAAGTCCATCCTTGCAGTGAGAGCCCACACAAAGCCAATCTGTGCCCCAGATATCTCTTTTTCGGTTCAATATCCAGATACAATTGTCCCTCAGCATTCCAAACTCTAAGCCATCCTTTAAAAACTCCAGATTTAGTGTTTAATGAGTTCAGCCCAGTTTTTGACCTCTGAATAAAGGCCAGTTTGAGCTAGTGCAGCCTTGAAAAAGAGAAGGGAAAGTGGTTTGGTTTTGGGGTGGTTTTTTTGTTTGGTTGGTGGTTTTTGGGGGGGGGTGTTTTTCTTGGGGGGGTTGTTTTGTTTTGTTTGTTTGTGGGGTTTTTTGGGGGGGTTTTGGTGTTTTTGTTTTGTTTTGGGGTTGGTTTTTTTGTTTTGTTTTGGTTTTTTGTTTGTTTGGTTGGTTGGTTGGTTGGTTGGGGTTTTTTTGGGTTTTTTAGGTTTTTTTGTTTGGGTTTTTTTTTGACAGCTTAGTTTTAAGAGCAATTATCTCCAACTGATTGCTTTTCCAACTCCTACCAAAGCAAGCAGCTGGCCGTATTTTAACTCAGGTGTTTTATTGCTGGTGGGGTGTGTATCTTTCCACTAAACCAGAGGGAGGACTGCAGGGAGCATTAGACACATTCAGCAATTAGTACTTGGTCATTAGATACTGCAAAATGTTGCTCACTTGCTTTTGCTCTTCCCCCTGGAGAAGCAATAAGCCAAAACACACAGCTCTTGCAGCAGGACCAACCCTCAGAAATGACTTGTGACAAGCAAATTTTCATTCTGGATTATGAGGTATTAATGAAGTGAATCTGGCAAAATAATCTTTGGGAGATGTGTGATTGATACGTGATGTACAAGTCATTTTCCTCTTTTCCCTTTGCTTTGTTGCTCTGGGAAGGCAGAACTTACTTGCCAGAACCATGTTCCCTGGACGATGGTGATGCTGGCTCGGAACATCTCCAGGACAATGTTGTCACGCAGGAAAACCTCCAGCAGGATGCTGCCAGCCCCCGCGAAGACGGTGATGAGCAGCAGGGAGTGGATGTGCTGATCCAGCATGGGGCGGTGAAGGACATGGTAATAGAAGAGACAACCTGCCAAAACACGAGCCCTGCTTGGAGCAGCAGCAACAGCAGCCGTGGCCACCAAGCTGAGTAAATCTCCTGCCTGGATGGCAAATTGAGGCAGGCCACCACAGAAAGAAGGGACTCCACACAGCACCATCCCCTAGGCCTTCTGGCATCCCAGCACCCTAGAAGGATGAGATGCCCAACCTTGGGGCAGGAGGATCTGAGCAATACAGTGCCCAAGGACAGGGTAATTTTCTTCCCACATCTGTGCCATCACCTCTGTGGATAACCCTTCCCTTCTAGCCAGGCTTCTGCTGTGTCCTTCTTTCTTGTTGCTAAACTTCACCAGTTTTTGGGAGCTGTAAGTGATTGATTTCCTCCTCTTGCATGCCAAACTGTGCATGTGGACAGCCCCTGCTGCTGCTGCCTCAAAAACTGCTGTGATCGGGAAAGGAAAAGTAATAGGAGCTGTGCCTTCATTAAGGAGAGTTCTATATAAATAAGACCTTCTTTTCCCATGGCAAAGTGTTGGAACTAGATGATCTTTAAGCTTCCTTGCAAGCCAAGTCTTTATATGATTCTATGATCCAAGAGGGATCTGGGATCCTGGCTGGTGACTTGCAAGGCAGCCTGAGGATAGAATGATATTCATGATGTGCTGAAGCTGAAATAAATCACTTCAAATTGCCATGTGCCACGCAAGCAGATGAGGCTAATGATGCCTGTAGTGCAATTAATGGCTCTCAAGGGGGACATGGGGTGGGAAAGCAGCCTGTGGATGGCAGAGGAATGCAGAGTCCAGCAGCCATTTATCATAACAAGGAACCTCATTCTGCTGCTTTGCACTGCAATAGCCCCAGAAATCCCAAACCAGAACCTATCCATGACTGTATTTCCCATTTCCTTCCATCCCGGCCTGCCATAATATATCCCCTACCATGTGTCCTATCTCCAGAGGCATCTGGAGCTGTATCTCAGTCAGGAAAATTTTAGTCCTTCTCTGACTTGGTCCCCAATATCCCTCCCCGAATGAAGCACCACCTTCTACCAACCTTCAGCAAACACGGCCACAGCCAACATAAGGCGATCCAGACCCTGTGGCACCGCCTGGCAGATGTAGGTGAGGACATCCACTACCCCGGAGAGACCATAGAAGAGGTACATGGTGCTGTGCTGCCAGTTCATCAGCTTCACCCAGTCGCGCTTCTCGCCGCTGTACAGGTACAGGTGGGGACCATCAGGGACAAACTGCTCTGCCAGCATCCCTGCAGGACACCCAAGACCAAGGAGTTTCTGGGGGTATTTTTATAATACTTGAGACTACTCCTTGCTGCTGGGGGTTCTGAATCAGGAGCTGGTGAGTTTGCAATAGGGAGAAAAGACTGAATGAATATCAAGCCTGTGCTTAATGGCAGCTCAGCTTTGGGAAGGGGTATGAGACTTGCTTTTCCACATCAAACTATACCAGAGATTAAGTCAAGATGGACATCAAGGATGCATCCAGGCTGCCCAGGGGAGTGCTGGAATACAATACCATACTTGGAAGTGTTCAAAACCATGTAAACATGGTGCTCAGGTTCATGGTTTAATGGTGGACCTGGCAGTTATGTGATTAATGGTTGGACTTAATGATCTAAGAGGTCTTTTCCAGCCTTAAAGATTCTCTGCTCCTTCCACATCTAGACCAGTTTCTCTGGAGTCAGGGCTCCTGTACAGTCCTCACTGCAGGCTAGGTGAATACTGGCATAGCAAGTGAAATATAATCCTTACCTATTAGAGAAAAGAGGATTTTGATTCCCCCTTCAATGGCATCCACACGCTGGAAACAATAAGTCTTGTGGGTTTTCTTATTTACTTTCTGGCTGAGATACTGCAGTGGATATTTCACAGACCACCAGAGCCCAAAGAGAAGGAAGAAGCTGCCTGGAAGTGCGTGACCCTTAAAATTCGCCATCCTATCAACCTTCTCTGACTGGAAGGCAAAGAAAAACAATTATTCATTCAAGTCATTATTCAATTTACAGAAGTTATTTGGCATAACACTGGGAAAAAATGGGATTTCCCTTTCAGAGAGGATTGGAGTAGGCTTGACCAAGCACAAGGGAATATGAAGAAGCACTGAGAACCCCTGGGACCTTTCTGAGGTCCTTGTCCCAAGATTAGGAGATGTCAAAAAAAGCCACAAATGTTTCAAAAAGGCCCCAAATCTGCTGCAAACACATCCCAGCCTGAACCTTTAATCCCAAGGATCCCTCTCAGCAGCAGGTCCTGATTTTCTTGCTCTTCTGCAAGTACGAACATAAGGATCTGCTGCAGACCAGGGCAGGGTGGGCTTTTCAGGACCAGGTATGAGAGACAATACACAGGGAAAACATGAACATCTAGGGGTAAACAGCAGAGTGTTTCTTTAGCTCCTTGAACAGCCACAGAAGTGGTGTGTAAAGTTGAAAAGTTTTTTAAATCTCTGGAATTATTTCAGGCCATGGAAGAGGTGAAAAATACCCTGCATCTATTCCACAAACCAAAGCATTTTGTTAAAAATATACCTTCAAAAATACCCCAAAGCTGCTGGAAACAAAACACTGGGGATTTGGGCAAACAAACCAAGTTATTCCCTGCATCCTGACCTGCTTACACTCCGTCTTCCCTCTCCTGAGCATCCCTAAACCAGGATTTGTACCAAGCTGCCAGAGCACACACACACACACACACACACACACACACACGGTTTGCAGGATGCTGGGGGACCCATTTCCTGGGAGAATTACAACAATTAAACCCAGGCATCTCCTATTTGCTGTTTGCTTAATTATGTTGAGAACTGATCAGCTCTTTCATGTGGGCTCGACCATATGTTTGAGGGGTGCCTTGGTGTTAGGCAGTGTCAGGCCAGGCAATTAGGAATGTTTTAATTGATAACAAAGGCTCTTCTGCTGTTGCCCAGGACTTCCTTCTCTGTTTAGTAACTTCTCTGTGCCAATCCACACTTCACACTGGGCAGAGACTGCCTCCCTTGTGGAGTGGATGCTGTCCCTCCACATAGCAGGAGTTGTGTGGTTTTGGAACTGGATCTGACCTCCCCATCCAAAACATCCTGATTATCCTGAAAGAGCCTTCCCCAGCAGCATTTTGGGCTTCACTCACTGAAGATATAAACCAAAAATGTTCTTTTTCTGCTGTTGCACAAAGGATAATTTGCATGTGGGGTTAAACAGGAGTTGTTGCTGTCAGCCTTGGAGAGAGGGAGTTGTTTCTTTGGCTTTTTTCCTATCTGATTTCAGGTCGGTTTGTCCCAGGGACACCTTGTTTCATCCCTTGAAGGCCATAACTGGTGCAGATACCATCTCCCAGAGGAGTCTGTCCCCAAACAGGAAAATCCACTGGGTTAGAACAAATCTCCTAAATCCCTGCAAGCAACCTGCCTGATCTGAGCTGCTTTAACCAAACAGTTAATCCAACAGCTCGAGCTAAGCAAACACAGGCTCTGTGTGCAAACATCACCCTGGTACGTGCAGCCACACATGGCAGCACACAAGGCCGATGTCTCTGCAGTGCCACCAGGCTGTCTCCATCCTGTCTTCAGCAAGCACCTCTGAGCCATCCTGGTGGGTCCATGAAGATGAATTTAGGGGGGATTTAATCCAAGAGTGGAACAGCTGTGCATGGAAAGGGCATGGTATGAGCTGACAGCTTTGCAGGTCACTATTAGCACTGCAGAGTTCTGCATTATTTCCTGACTTAAAAGGAAAGATTGATTGACAATGAGTGTACTGGGTAATTAAACAGAAAATCAAAGCAAGATGCTGTTTAGTAGCAGGGCTGACACAGTGCAGTGGGTTAATACAATCATCTTTGTAGCCCTTTGAAAGGGGCAACTGGGGAATGGGAGCATCCACCCATTTCCCTGTGATTAAGGGAGCAGCATTCCCAAGCCATGGAGAGGGCTGAAAAATCTGTATTTTCTGGGTAAGTAGAGAATCTCATCATATACATGAAATGGGGGTAATGGCTTTAAACTGAAAACGGGGAAATTTAGGTTAGGTACAAGGAGGAATGATATAATATCAGGATAATAAATGGAAGCAGAACCAAACCCCTCCCAGAATGCCACAACAAGAAGGATTGCAGCCATATCATGCTGTATTAATGCTATAATTATAACATGACCACAGCAATATACAGTCAAATCTATAACTGATGTATCTCTTGCAGTTACATATTAAAAGCTGATATAAAGTGGGACCTGATGGTTTCCCACCTGAGATCGATGCAGTCAAACTGGGATGACCTAAAGGATACACTGATCAATCACAATTAAAAGATCAGCTCAATGGGGTATGTACAGCCACCTTACAGTGCTTATGTGGGCTGGGCTGGGCTCAGGGGGTGATGGGGATTCTTTTGGCTTTGCTGGTCTCCCTTCCTGCCTAATAGCAGGGAGAACATGGTTCAGCTGGGACATGTGACCAGCAAAACTATTTCTCCTGCTTCTCTTCCTCCTCTGAAAACATGCAATGAGTAAGCACAGGGGAAAAACCAACCACAGTTATGTTTGTGCCCTGGGGCAAACATCTCTTGTTTATCCCTGCAGCTCCAAATGAAGTGAGACATACTTACAATCAGCAGGGGAAAGAACAAGGTGAAGGTCCAGTGGGTGCTGGTGTTGGTAGCCACAGCCACCATCCCAGCGCATTCCTGCTGGACATGACTTTGTCCCTTCCCTCATCACCCAGCCTGCACATTTGACAACACCCCTGTGTCCCTGCTGGCTTGTCATTAATGCTCTTTGGCCCTGGCTTATTGTGGTGTCCTATGCTGTCTCAGGTTAATGATTTACTGTTTCATCTGCTCTTATCACCTCCCAGAGGAGCTGTTTTTTTCTTGGTTTATAGCTAATGCACCCAACCACCTGGGGAGGCATCTAGAGCATGATAAGGAGCCCAATTAGGCTTTCACCTCCTCCTCCTCGCACTGCCCTGGCAGTCCCAAACTCTCTTTTCAGCCAAAACCTGGACCATTTTACTATTCCAAATGTCTAATTTGCTGTCCTGAGTTTGTTTTTTGTTTTGTTGTTGTTGTTTGTTTTGTTGTTTTGGGTTTTTTTAAGTCCATTGATAACGTCTCAGTGAGGGCATCACTTCCATTTTCCCCAGATAGGAAATTACAGTCTAAAGTTCACCAGAGGGAAGAGCTGACAGCCATCACCCCTACAATTAACTTTGGCCTTCAACCTGTGTGAATCAGGCAGTTCAGACACACCAGGGCTGGTTTGCTCACTGTGGGGCCTGTGCTCGGCTGTCAGAGCACCTGTGGGTGACAGGGATGGTCCCCAGGGAAAGGCTGACTCAGGGAAGAGGAGAAACATCTTGGTTTGCAAAAAAGCCTCCTAGGCTGAAGTGGGGAATGCCACTGAGATGTATATTTGGAAATAATGAAGCTATTTCCAGCCTTCCAGAAGGACTTTTGTGTTGAATCCGCAGCTGCAGGGGCACATTAAACCCAGACTGACAGCAGCTGAGGTGCTGCGCTCAAAAAACCATCGTCAGTCAGCCCCTTCCCTATCCTGCATGTCCTCCGTGGTTGTCCCTGAATACAACAAAACCCCATGGCCCAAATCTGGCACCTGATGGGGATGGCAGTGGTCCAGACACAGGGGTGAGATATCTCTGCCTCTGAGGGCAGAGAGATGGCAGGAGACACCCAAAAGATGTCAGGAGAGGCATCACTGACAGTGATAAGCTCTCCTGCACCTTGCACTGCCTCCCTCATTACCAGTACTGCCTTATTTGTCTGCAGAGGCACTTACAGTCATAGCAGCACTTCCATTACCTCCTGCAGGAGCTGGATCCCTAATGCACTAATGTCAGGCTAAAACCCCACTCTGAATAATTTCATCCCATTAAGGTCAGGTTCTCTTTTCCCTCTGTCTCTGTCCGCACCAGGGAGTGTTAACACTGAGCAATCATCTTCCTCATTCTGGTGAGCTCCGTTGCAGCTGCAAAAGCAGGAAAGCAACTTTTCTTCCTCTAAAGGATCCTTAAGGGGTTTGGCCTTAGGTTAAAAAATTATCATCATCATTGGAAACTATTAGGCTCGATTGCCAGGAGGTATCTGAAGGACCATCAGGTACTGCAGGAGCTTGTACAGTGGCTGCAGACAGAGAACACAAACAGACATAATTGATCCTCCTGAAATGGCAAAGTTCAACGTGTAAGTTCAAACAGGAATGAAAGCTTTAAATTCAGGATGCTGGACTAGAGGTCTATTTAGTAGACACAATGGATTCACCTGGAAAGAGACACTGAGGGAGAGAGATACAAAAACTAGTGGTGGAGAGGTTATACTGCTCTCTGCTTCCTCTTCCTTATGTTGCCTCTGTTTGCCTCCTGTCTTATAAGCCCCTGGTTTGGATTCTCCATCCCTATCCTTGCTCTGAGCCCTGCCATCAGGGAAGCAGCAAGACGCTACATCCCAGCAAAGAAAACTGAGATATAAAATAAATTAGCCAAAGCCTAATTACAGGGGGTCAGAATGGGCACTTTGTCTCTTACAACCTGCATTTGTTTATTTGTGGTTTTAAGACAGTGAGCTCTGACTTTAAAAATCATCTGTTGGGGAAAATGCACTTTACCATCTCAAAAGCCATTTCTCTTTGCCTCTCCATGATGGTAAAGAGATTAAAGTGCTTTCTAAAGGGGTGGATGCCATCTGTGCCCTGAACTGCCTCCCTTGCTCCATGATGTGTGATTGAGCAGCCCTGACTCCAGCAACCCCTCACAGGTACCAACCCAAAATAAACACAAACCCAGCATTATCACCATCAAAAATGCTGCAAAAATCAGTATTTATAGAATCCTAGAATCACAGAACAGTTTGGGCTGGAGGGACCTTCAAGATGATATAGTTCCACCTCCTGCCTTGGGCAGGGACACTTTCCACTAGACCAGGTTGTTCCAAGCCCCATCCAACCTGCCCTTGATCTCTTCCAGTGGTGGGAAAGCCAAAACTTTCCTGGATTCCACAACTTCTCTGGGCTTTTTCCAAAGAGAAGATGAATGCTTGTCCGCAAATTGTCCCAATTGCCCCAGAATGTGACACAGGTTAAGCACTGTGTGTCTTCAACATCTTTCAAGGAAAACTATCCAAGACAAAGAATTAAAACCATTTCCATTGCAATATATACCTAAAATATCCATAAGACACATAAACACAAGCCTGCTGAGTACCACAGATTGTCCCTGGGTACCCCAGAGCAGTGGTCCCCAACATACCCCTCCAGAAACACCTGGAGCCTCGGCCGTCACACCCTGAGTTGCCAGGGTGAGGGGTCGGTAGGTTTTTAGTGATAGGCTGGTGGAAAGAATGGAAGAAAGAAGGAAAAAACCTTCCCCTGCAGCAAGGGTGGCCCTGCCCACAGTGAGGAAAGTGGCACGAGATGAGTTTTAAGGTCCTTTCCAATCCAAACCATTCTGGGACTCTATGAATGCAGTCTGTGTGGTTTTAGGCACTAGAAGTGACTTTTCTAGGCACTTCTGTGGGTGGGGAGGGAGGTTTTGGTTCAGTGCATGCAGCAGCAACTTCGGTTTGGCTGTGAGGTAGAGGGTTTGCATTTAATTTGGCTGGGAGTGGAGCAGGGAGCCAGCAAGGGCTCCTTGCATAGTGGCAAGGGGGTTTTGGGGCCCTGCTGCTCCCCCCTCACCTCTGCCTGCTCCGGGGCCTCACATATCATGTTTATTTTTCAACTTCCTCCTTGGAAAAAAGTTGCTGCAGGTTTGCTGGGCTGTGCCATTGCCTCCCAGCCTGGCAGGGACAGCAGCAAACCCCCTGTGAGACCCTCCACGGGGACCCCAGGGCAGGGGGACACCACGGTGGGCTGAGGACACCTAAATCTCTCCCAAATTTGCTTTCCTAAGGGGAGCAGGTTTTGGCCCTGCCCAACACCTCTCTTGCCTCCCTATGGAGTTTGGATGCCAAATTGAGGGGTTCCTAAAGAGCAGGCAGGGGGTCCCTTCCCACCCCATTGTGCGGGGTGACCTCCCCCCTCCCCTTCTCAGCCCCTCCCCGTGCCAGCCCTGGCCAGCAGAGCCTTCCTTACCTGTCGTGGTGATCCCGGTGCTGCACCTGCTCCCAGGTGAGCTGTGCTCCTCCCCTGCCTGTGGCACCTGCCTCTCCTGCCTCCTCCCTGCCTTCCAAACCCCAGCTGGGAGGGAAAGGTGACCCTGGACACAGAAATCCCCCACTCCTGGACACACCAGCCGCTTTTTTTTTTTGCATCTTTCTCCCACAAAAGTCATCTGTGATTTGCTGAATTCTGGCTGTCTCAAGGCTTTTTCCCCTCCAGATCTTAATTTTCTGAGATTTTGTGCTATGATTGAATTTCTTTCCATCAGAGTTCCCCATTACCCACCTCATGCAGGGTGGGATGCAAGGGAGCTGTGGGATACAGGGGATACAGGGGGGCTGCGTGGGGCATTATCCCTCCCACCCAGGTACCTGCACCCCTCATCCCCACAACACTGCATTAATTATTAACTGGATTAATTCCTTCAAAGCACTTCATTTTCCATGCTTCCCAGGTTTGATGGATGCCCCTCCTAGGATCCCCACTCATAACCCATATTTCAACTCCAAATGCAATTTTCTGACCAGGCCTCCTATAAAACTGAGTTTATCCTTAGTAATACTTTCCACTTTCATCTCCAGTCCTGCAAGTGCTTTCCAAATGTTAAATAATTAACCCTCATGACACCCTTGGGAGGGAGGGAAACATTATTATGGCTATTTGTAAAGGAAGCTCTGACAGGGCCTTCTGTTCTCCAGCCCTGGGTTTTACTCACTTCCAGGGAGCAGTGCAGCTACTTACAGCACTGAGAGCAACTACACCTGCCACAGGAAATTTGTAGTAAGAAAGCCAGGTTTTAATGTTTTAAATATATCCACCCTGATTTATAAATGACTTGAGGTTTAGAAGAGCTGTCAACTCTGTCTTTTTTTTATTATTATATTACTATTTCAATTTATTGACATCAAATCTATTCTCTCTCCTGGTCCCACAATGTTATTTAAACAGATGAGTTCTTAAATAATAATCATAATTTAATCCATCTTTTCTCACCTCCCAGAGAGGTAAGTGCTTGTGGAAGGGAGGAAGCATGCCACAGTCAATCACCACTTTATCAGTGGTGGGGTTGGATGCCCAAACCTGCTGTTTTTGTGGTGGGATGAATCAAATTTTCCAAAGGCAAAAGCCAAGCTGCAGCCATTTCTTGTCTCTTCATTAAGTTGTTTCACAAATGTCCCAGGAGCCTGATGATGTTTTGTGTCCCACAAGCCCTGGAATAAATCAGAATTAATCAAGGGGTTTACACTCACCCTGCTCCAGGCACATAGAAAGATTTACCCCCAGAAAACTACTGCCAAAACTGAGGCTGAGGAATAAATGGAAGGAAAACAACTGGTGAGATGGAGGGCCTGGGAAAAATGAAGAATTATTTAGCTGGGGAGTTGCTATAAGTTCATGAAAAAAACCCCAAGGGATGTCCAAAAATGCAAATGAGACCCAAAAAAATGACATGGAAAGTCTTGGTCATGAATTATGAAGTTGCTGTAGCTGTTACATAAGAAAGGCTAAGTTTAGCTAAACGTGACTCTGAAATAGGAGCTTGTTCCAAGCCAAATCTCTGCCGAGTCATGTTGGTGTTTCTTGGCTACCAGGAAATTTGCACCTTCAAATATTTGCAGAACAAAATCATGGGGTGTGTAGCGGGGTGGATCTTACTCTAGGGAAACAAGTAACATCTCTGGGTGTATTTCTTGTAGTAAGGACCATAACCTGGGGTTATGCAGAACCCTAGCAGAATGTCTCATTTCCAAGTGCTCCTGAACAATCTTCTGATAAAACACATCAAAACCTCGTGTCATCTCCAACTTATATCTATAACTTCCTAGAGCTCAGCCATTCCTAAAACCTTCAAAGTTCCTTAGACAGCCTTGAAACAACACGTAAAGGCTGAAAATTCTTCAAACCTGTGTCCAGGTCAGCCTTTCACCATCCACAGGCACAGGAGGTGGGAATCTGGTCAGTACAGCACATCCAGCCTAAAAAAACAGTCCTGATCAGCAACTTGTCTAAATCTTACTGCCTTTCCATGAAACCAGTCCTGAAAAAAAATTTCAGAATTTCTATTCTAGGAACTTCTGAGGCCTCAAAAAAGCTCTTTTTTGTCCTGCCCATCTCTAATTTTCCACCCCCTGATGTCTATTTTCTCCCTGGTTATCTCCTGCAGAGCTGCAGATCCTAAACGTATCTACAGGAGATCTGGCAGCAAATAACACCCTGGCAGTCTCTTCACATCAGCTTGCAAAGCTGGTAATGACCAAGAAAACAGGAATTTGCTTCACTGGGAGTCATCTCAGTGTGCTGCCTGGTTAGACAATGCCTGCAGTCTCCATGGATGCAGCTTGGGATGCAGGATGGAGCGTGCCGTGGTGGGAGTGATGCTCAGAGAGACCTCAGAACTAACAGCTCAGAGAAATGGGGGGAATGATGATGGATGTCAGAGCCAGGGAATTAGTTCCCTCATTTTCCTGTGCTGGCAGAGGGAACAGGTGGAGGAGTCATTTGCCACGTGGCCGCACATCCAGAGAGAGGAGCTGCACAGGCTGCCTGCAATTTTAAGAGCCAGGAAAATGGGAAAGCAAGCTGGCACACTGGCCACACACAGATATTTGTCTGGTCCCTTGCTGGAATATCGAGGTATTTTCCAACCAAAGTGATGATGTCTCATTCTCCTTCCCCTCCTCCTCACCCATGAAACCTGCATTTGTAATGCAGGCAATGGATCTGCAGAAAAAATGTTTTGTACCTAGATGCTCCCACTTGTAAGTGAGCCATCTCCTGGTGGCACCTCCTTAAGCCTTCCTGGCACCCAAGGAATGATCCCTCACAGCGTTCTCCCATCTCAGAGTTGTTTGTCACCTGAGTCCCCACCCATCACCTGCAACCCAGGTTTCCAGTGATGCTGAAGTACCTTCAAACAGGGGAAGGGGCAGAGACCTGCAGCTGCTCCACAGCGCCATCACCTAAATTTATTCCTCTCCGTGGGCCACTTCAGCTCCCACACACAGAAAATGGGGAATGCAAAGTGCCCTGGGGAGGAAGAAATAGGGAAATAACGAAGGAGATGACAAGGGACCCACCAGACTCTGCCCCAAATGTGACCTAAGTCTTGCAAATGCCCTGTTCCCACACAAAGAGGTCCAGGAAGGAGTTTGCCAGATGGCAAAAGGAGGAGATGAATAAATCCAATAAGGCACATCTGCAGCTGCACAGAGCAAACAGATCCATGCACAGCCAGGAGGAAAAGAGACTGCTTTGGGGCAGAATTGGGCAAGGAAAGCTGACATGAGCAAAGAAAACCCCCAAAGGTTTCTGTTACAATCCCTGTGAAAAGATCTGAGACCTCAGCAGGTAAGAACAGGAGAGAATTAAATAAAAGTAGGGAGGGCTCAGCCCTGATGTGATTCCAACTGCATCAGTTCCAACTGGATGCCAGACCTGTAGCATGCTTGGACATGGAAAAAGCATTAATAATGGACAGAAAAGGAAATTTGTGTACCCAGACAAAAGAAGAGGAAGAGAAAGAGAAGGCAGAGCATGAGAAAACTGTGATAGGCAACAGAGAGGGAGGTTCTGGTAGAGGTGGTGAAGGTTAAAGATGAAAACAACAGCACCTAAAAGGAAGCATAAAGTGGCCAAACTCTGTAGGAAATTTTAACAGGATAAAAAAATAACTCACAGCTGATGAGAAGTTAAAAAAAAAAACTAAGTGAGAAGGCAAGGAAATGGTCCCTTAAAACATGGAGAGGTGCAGGGAGAGGTGGGCAGTCCTCGGGGTTGTGCCATCAACATTGTCCCTGGGAGCCAGGAAGAATTAAGTTCTCACATTCTGGGAAATTTGATTTGGTGATTTTCCCTCTCCATCCAGCTGCCATCCAGCAATGATGGAGCAAGGGCACATCTCGGTGGCAGAGGGAGGAATGCCACCTCGCCAGCCAGGCTTGGCCTTGCTACCCATACCCAGATCAGCTAATAAAGCAAGAGGAATTTGAGGGGAGGAATTAGTTCATCTTCAACACCTGGACCTGGAAGAAATGTCTCTGAGTGACAGTGAGATTACTGGGGGACATGAAGCTGTGAGGGACCAGAAGATTTAGATGTGGCAGGTAGTTTCATCTGAAAAGAGAGAAAATCAGTTCATCGCCTTGACATGTTAATACTGAGCCCTTTGTTTTTGAAATTAGAATTGGGACGTATCATCCATACAGATATTTAACTGTTTTTCTTCCTTGTATTCATCATCTTTATAATCTTCCCCCCTCTTATCCTCCTCTCCAGCACTCCTGCCCCAACAATCTTTCCCAAGAAAACATTTAAAATTTCTGCTACTTTTAATTTAATTTTCAGTCCTGAAAGTTGAAATGCCATTAAAAAAATACCACAAAAAGCCATACCTACAGTCAGGGAAGAAAAGCAAGTTCAAAATCTGGCATTTATTGACCTTTAAGCAATGGAAATATAGCTTTGATGTGCTGCAAACCAGCATCTCCCACACTCTGCAGAAGCAACTTTGGATGCCAAAGCATTCCAGCCTTCCCTGTAAATTCATCCCCATGGAGGAGGATGCTTTGCTGAAGTTTTTGGAAGCAGCCTTCACACCTGAGAGCTCACACTGGGGATTTTTGTTGTTAAACAGATGAAGAGAGGTGGGAATTGAGGGTTGGAGGGGTTACTTGTGGGTGCAGGGATGTGGGGTGCTGCCCCAGCCTCGGGGACCAGCTGTGGCACGGGGACCCGGCACGTCCCGGGTGTGCAGAGCAGAACCACGGGAATATTTGGGAACACTAGATGGTGCTGAGGGCTCATGGAAAGGATCCCGTGCTGTCACAAAGGGATGCTCCGGGGTGCAGGGTGAAGGCCTGGGGGGCAGGGGCTGCAACCCAATTTTGGGGTTGGTTGGGAGCTCAGCTCCAGGTGAGAAGCTCCTTGTGTCACTTTGTCACATTCCTTCCTCTCCAAAGGCACTCACTCGGCCAGCAGCTGGGCTGTCGCGCTGGTTTCAGGCTCTGTCCCAGTCCCTTCTCCCACTTTCCCGGGGTCATAGCAGACATCACATCCCTGCCAATGGGGAAACTAAGGCACAAGGAGAGGTATTACCCAAGGCAATTCCCGACCCACCTGGCAGCATCTCTTTTCCAGAAAGGAGGTAGAATTGCCTTTTGGGGAGCCCTGAAACAAATATGAAGGTTTCAAACGACCCTATAAAAAATAAGGACTGTGACAAAATTCCAGTTTTCACCACGGATCTCTTTGCTGCTGTGGGTTTTCTGTGCATGGATGAGTTTTACAGCACCCGGTGGGAAACAAGGGGGCTGCTATTTAGGGTGAAACCCACTTAGGGCTGCCACCTTCTCCCTCCATTTACCTCCATTCCTCCTCCGCAGGTTCCGGTTACGCCGCAAGTCCATAAAGAGCATCTGAAATAATGGTGCAGTTGTCACCGCCGGGCAGGGGAGGGGGACTATTTTAAAACTCCCGGCTTAGCCCAAAGGGCCGAGGGGATTGTGGCACGCCCCAGCTGTCCCCGCCGAGTGCGGCCGGGGACTTCAAAGTGCCAGGCGGGATGTGACACCACCAGCCTGTCCTGGCCCTCTCAGCCGGGGACAGGAGCCAGGCTGGCCCGGGGCGGGCTGACGGTGTTTTGACATCTTTCAAGAGCAATTGCGGGGACTCGGGAGATGTGGGGAGCAGCTGGGAGAGACCTGGGGGTGATGGAAGCAGAAGGGGTGGGAGGTGGGGAGAGGCAGGAGGGGGCCGGGAGGGGAATGCAGACGTGGTGAGGTTGTACATCTCTTTTGACTTCAGAAAGTGGGGGGTGTAAATCAAAGCAGGGAGAGCTGTAGTGCCTCTGCTCTGGTGCTGCAAGTCCAAGATGGGGGAAACAGACATACAGGCTGCAAACTGAAAGGGAGAAGGCTAGATTGGCTTTTAGGAAGGAATTGTTCCCTGTGAGGGTGGTGAGACCCTGGCACAGGATGCCCAGAGAAGCTGTGGCTGCCCCTGGATCCCTGCAAGTGTCCAAGGCCAGGTTGGAGGGAGTTGCAGCAACCTGGGACGGTGGCACGGGGCGCATGGCAAGGGGTTGGAACAAGATGATCTCCAAGGTCCTTCCCAATGCAAACCATTCATTTTAGGATTCTATGAACCCAAAGGGTTCTCCTTGTCCTGTACCACTTCTGTCAGTGACACATGTGACACCTCTGCTCACCGGGGCAAAGCTCGGAGTCTGGAAGAAGAAACATTAACAATTAATAATCCCACGGGATAACCATGCTCTGGCCATGCCTTAGCCATCCAGGCAGGGCTTCCCCATAGCTCCAGGAGACGAGAGAAAACTTGGATGCTGCCTCTAATGTAAGAGCTGATGATTAAAGTGTTATCAGCACCTAAACTGCCATTCCCTCTGGTTAGCAAAAGGGCTGGATGGCTGAGAAGACAAGGATTCTGTTGTCATTTTGGCCTCTTCTTGTTTTGCTGCTCTGCCTTTGTGTGAGTGGAACTGTCCTCCCAGGGTCTGCGTGGTCACTGACAGCTGAATCACAGAACCATAGAATGGTTTGGTTTGGAAGGGGCCTTAAAGATCATCTAATTCTCCTCCCCTGCCCTGGACAGAGACACCTTCCACTAGATCAGGTTGCTCAAGGCCACATCCACACTTGGGCACTTCCAGGGGTGGGGCCTCAGCCTGCTGATCTATCACCCAGCTCCCTATTTTCCATCACTTCTCTGCAAGCCACTGAAGGCCATCGCCTGCTTCCCACAT
Organism: Chaetops frenatus; assembly: GCA_013400775.1. NCBI lineage: Eukaryota > Metazoa > Chordata > Aves > Passeriformes > Picathartidae > Chaetops > Chaetops frenatus. Next base: position 86,950 of record VZTR01011739.1, read on the forward strand.
TCAGCTTTCCAGGGATTGTCAGCAGCATATCCATCCCAGTCACTCTCCTGTTTACTGTGTGGCACCACTGCCTTGAAAACCATGGTGAATTTACTCTCCAAGTCAACCACCCCAGGAGCTGAACATCCTAATGTAGAACAGTTCCTCTTGTCCATGTCCTTCTTGTGCCCCCAAATACTCCGTGCACAGGCAGAGGTGTGGGATGCCTTCAGCCTTGCACCCATAGGAACAGCTTCCCAAAGCCATCTCCTGCCTTTCCATGAACAATCAACTATTTCAGGTCTAATCTAAAAACCATCAAGGTTTTTCCTGCATGTCCTTTACACCCAGAATTTCCAGATTACTGTGATGTTCTTTCTTAACCATTTGGTTAAATAGGTGGAAGTTTGGCAAACTGAAATTAGGCTTTTCCTGAAGCCAGGACAAGCCACTTAGGAAATTCATGACATCTCAGAGAGGCTGAACACCCAGGTCCCCTGCAATGCGAACTCTGAGGATTCCTAGAGCCAGGCAAGAGCCCTCTTTCAGCAGCTGTGATCCATTTATTAGGCGAGTTTGAACACTTCTGACTGGGGGATGGAAGCAGACAAGGATGGCAAAAAAAATCATGTTAATTACCAGTCCATTTGTATGACGTGAAGCTGCTCCGGTCCATCATCTCATCCCCCTGAGCTGTGGTTTGCCAGGTTTTAGGCTTTCATTCCGCGATCCCAGAGGGCCTCGAGTTTCTCCGCATCGCCATAGGCACAGCAGCTGCAGCTGATTGCTCCCCTTAGAAGGGACCGCCGGAGCTCTAGAAACAGCATTTGTCGCAACAGCCTCTGCTAATCTCTCTTTCATTTGTAATTAATTTCTCACTCCGGCGCTCCGACACCAGAGCCACTCTCCTGACCCGCCCCTGCAGCCGCGGGAGCATCGCCGGCCGCGCTCAAGGATCCCGGAGCGACATAAAAAGGGATGAGGGGGCGGGAGCGGAGGCGCTCCTGCGAGCCGGACCGAGGGCTTCAAACGGGCTGCTGCTCCTCCGGGAGCGATTGAAGTGGGCCGAGGCTTGGAGCCGGCAGCTTTGAGGCAGCCTGGGCCAGCACAACCAAGAATAATTGAACAAACAGTTCATCTGGTGACCCAACAGCTGTAGGTAACAGGCGATTTCCAGAGGATTAGGGGTTGCCTGTGAAAGGGAGGTCCCATGGGAAGCCTAAAGCCCTCATCTTGAATTCAACCAGCCAAGAGCTTATGTTGGAGCCTTTGACTTACTTTTAAAGCTAATTTCTTCCCTCATCCCACCCCCTTTTTATCCAAACTATTCCACAAACCAGGACATTCAAGTTGTTCAAGCACACGGCAGGAAAAATGGGGTCCATGACAATGAGATGAATTAACAAGTGGTAGTTGACTCCTAAATGCAGCGATTGAGAGATGAACCATGCTGTGTGCCAGGAAAGCCAGTTTATTACATTATTTCCTATTTTATTTTGATCTAATCCTGGCAGTAGCATTATAATTTTTGCCCAGAATTTCCATTTACAATGTTCATAGCAGCCACCAACAAAGTGAGGAAGGATTAGAGATGACTTGTCAAGCAAAGCTGAGACCCGACATGAAACTGGGCTGTACTTTACCTCACAGCCACTTCATATTGTAGCCTGCTTTTTCTCTGCCATGGCACAAACACCCAAAACAAACACTCAACACCCAGCTGTTGCTTCCCCCAGGGTAAGTCAGAGCAGGTTTAATCCCTAACTCCTCTGCTTTTGATTGCATGTGAATAAATACATTGAGATGAAGATAAGGCACGTTGGGAGTGGGTTGCAGCTCAGCTATGGAAATGGCTTTGACGTCCTGTCCCATGGAGTGCTCCAACCTGAACCTGAAGGATCATGTCTGGGAGAGATCATTCCAACTGTACCTCACCTTACCCTCTCCAAAGGCAGGGGCTGCACCGGCTCTGATCCAGGCCCTCCTAAATCTGTCTGAAAGACTGTTGGTTCTGACTTAGACCAGGATTATGGACTTTTCAGGCACAGTTTGCAAGGTCAGAAGCCTTCAATAGCCAGGTCTCACACTGATCAGAGGTCAAGTGACACAGAGATGTCACTGTAGAATTGGGGATTGCCCAGGGAAAACCTCCAGCGCACCTTGTGCCCACTCTCAATCCACCTGCAGACCACCTCAAAACATCTGAATCCACTACAAACCCATCTCAATTCACCAGCAGACACCCAGAGGAGTGAAACCCACTGAGCATCACCAGGGATGAGATCACCATGGCCAGACAGACCCAGGATGGGCTTAGCCTCCCTCACTCTCCCTTTGCTGCAGAGTCAAGGCAACCAGTTTTGGTTAAACAACTCATTTCCAAACAGCAATGACATGAAACTCCATTTCCCAGCCAAAGGCAGACTCTGGTCATGCAGATGGCACAGAATGCTCTCCAAATCCAACGCCAAAATCATATACATGGATTCACCCCAAAAATAACCCAAATCTGAGCTTCTCCCCATTTCCCCCCTTTGCCTAAACCACTCCATATTTAACAACGAGGGTATGATGTTGTCAACAGGTCACAGCAGGTTCCCTCCCAGCCCTGATCTGCAGGATACAAGAGGTCAGAGCTGTGGGAAGTGCTCAGTGGCATCCTCTCATCCTTTCCCACCACTTCAGATCTGTTCTCAGGCTTCATTTGGACCAAGACAGAGGGATAGAGTTAATGGCCTAATCACCATTTTTAGAAAAGTAGTCTCCTGTTGGGTATGTACTTGGCAATCCTCAGAGCTGCGTCACCAGCAAGGAAACCTTTGGGGACTGACTTTGCCTAACTTCAGTCACTCAGCAAGAAAATAAACTTTCAAGCTCTTGCCTTGCTGGTACAAAACTATTTTTTACTACCTTTTCACCAGAGCATTATTCAGGCTAGTTTTAAATTCATAGGCAGTGAGAGCTCCCTGTAAAATTACAGCAATTTCTAATTTTTTTTAATTGTAGAGGGAAAAAACGTGACAAATTCTGGAGGAGAGATTTGCTGGGGGTTATTAACCCAGAGCTCTGCAGGCAGATTTTGGTTTAGGGAGGTTGTAAAACACTGACTGCTGAAAACTGCACAATTTACCAGAAAAAAAAAAAAAAAGGTTGTTCTGTGCCATATTTCTCAAAGATGCACAGCCTAAAATTGTCCTTTTTCTTGGTGTTCAGTGAATCTGCAGTTTCTGCTAGGTCTCAGCTTGTAAAGGGTAAGTGTCGAGGGGCTAAAGATCCTCAGAACTTTGGATGAGTCACCCAGCACTAAACCCATTCTTGTCAACTTCTATGTTTGGTGGCTGGGGGTGATTTCTAGAGAAAGTTGAGTTCAAGGCAGTTCTTGCAGACTCCAGTACATAAACCATAGTTCAAGTGGAGAAAGGGGGTAAACCCCTCACTTTTAAATTATAGGCTGACAATAGCTTAACGATAAGTCTCATTTGTTGGATTTATTTTTTTTTCAAGTACCGTTCAATCATTCCACACACTGGAGAGACCTTAAATTGAATCTCAGCCCTAGAAAATGCATTACTTACTGCTGAATTGATGTCACTGCCAAAGAATTTTCTCTCGGCTTAAGCTGTCTGCAGCAACATGCCAGTGGCATGTTCAAGATCTTTCTCTATTTGCTGAGTGAAATTCCTTGTGTTGGTTCCTCACTTTTCCCCCTTTCCCCACATTTTTATTGATTTCTTTTTTGAGGGTGGGATGTGCCACTAGAGCTGAGGGGACTGAAGGAAGCAGTGGTTCCCTGCAGATTTCTATGGCTGATACAAATGGGAAAGGTTCGTGGAATTGTTTGGATTGGAAGGGACCAGGTGTGGGGTTACCTTCCACTGTCCCAGGTTGCTCCAAGCCCTGTCCAACCTGGCCTTGGACACTTCCAGGGTTCCAAGGGCAGCCACAGCTTCTCTGTGCACCCTGTGCCAGGGCCTCCCCACCCTCACAGGGAAGATTTTCTTTCTCATATTCAACCTAAAGTTGTGCTCTTTGGTTTAAAACCATCCCCCTTGTCCTGTCAATCCAGGCCCTTGTCAAAAGGCCAGGCAGACTGAAATAATTTGAAGGTTTCACTTTAAAGCACCTTTAGCTTTGAAGCTTTTTCTTTAAAGCTTTAGCTTTAGCTTGAGCTTCAGTAGAAATGAAGCATCCTCATTACTTCATAATCCTAAATCTTAATTTCTTTGTTTCTCACTGTGGATTTTTCCTGTCTCCCCATTCTGGTACCCAAACCCCAGCAGTGTCCCCTCTTACCTTCCCCCTTCATCTTTTACCAAAAGGCAGCCAGGACACTGCTCACTACCAGTTTTTCCTTGGCCCTTAAGACTCATTATCTACTTTTCTTCTTGACAGTGCTTTCAGGACTTCTCCACATTTCCACACCAGTTATTCCTTTCTGTGGCTGTAATAGCTTTGCTTTTTCCCCCTTTTGCACCAAGTGAGCAAAGAACACCTTTTCACTGATTGAAAGCAGAACCATTTCAATCTTTTGAGCATTGGCTTCATCCAAACATGGGTTTTGTTTAAAAAAAAAAAAAAAAAAAAAAAAAAAAAAAAAAAAAGAGAAAGAAAAAGATTCAGGATTCAGCAGGTGTTTACCTGGAACTTTATGCCACCAAAATTACCAGAGAGGAAAAAATTGTCACAACCCCACAATTTGGCTCCAGGGAATGAGGGAAGTACATGAACCCAGTGTGAGGGCCAGAACTCTTCTGATTAATAAAGTTAATTAACTTCAGTAAAAGGAGAAAAGGAGGTCAAGAAACTTTTCCCGCAAGATATCCCACAAAACCACTGAATTACTTTTATAGGTACTCTCAGGTTACTGAGATCTGGAAAATACAAATTCCAGGGAAAGGAGCAGACTTGGGTTCCTGTTCCAGCCCCAGAGGTCTCCTCCATCACCTGCCTGGGGAATTCTCACTCTGGGCAGGGATGAAGATGCCTGCCTACCAGCTTTTTTTCAGCTCTTGCAGGAAAGACAGCCTGCAGCTGACTCACATTTTAGGAGCTACTACCACAGAGGGGTTTCACCTGAAGTTACTTAGAAACACTAAGGCATTGACCATGCTCATGTCCCATCCTCTTGGAGACATGCTGCCCTGGCTCAGAGGAAACCCTGGAAATCAGCTGAAACAGCTGATATTCTGGGATTATTGTGTATTTTCAGCCTAGTAGGAGACAGGAGGTTCTAGTGTTTTTATAATACCCTTCTCACCACCCCTGCTTGACTTTTAAAAGGACCCATCAAATCTGCTTTGACTTGATAATTTTCCCAATCTCCCAAGCCCCAAAGCCTTGTACTTCATGGCCACTAAACAGGGCCAGTGTGGAGATACCCCCACAGGTGCCAAGGGAGAAGCTCTGAAGAGCAATTATGCAAAACCCAGAAACGTTTCACATCCTATGAAGTTAGTCAGATTTATCATCACAGCAGTGTGTGAGCACCTGGTGTCTGGCCCTCAATAAATATTTGAAGTATCACATTGAATATAGGAAATGTGCTGAACCATTTCTATAGTGCCCTGGGCTCTTTTTATGTGTTCATTTCCTGAAGCCAGATCAATAAAAATGCACAGTAAGGGTGCCTCAACCTACTTTTGGTAACACAGCTTGAAGCCAGGGCTTTGCAAACCTTTTCTTCCCATCTCCAAGGAGGACAAATGCAGCAAGCCAGCATTTTTGCCAAGCCTTTCACTCCCATCTTATTTCACAATTCCTCTGTCTCCTTCTTATCATCCTCTCTCCTTGCATGTACAATTGCTGGTGTCTTCCCAAACAGATGCACACCTGCAGGAAAAGTTGGCATCTTCTCTTTCCAAGCTGTCATAAAGTCAAATAGTTTATGAGTCTATTGATGACAGATAAATTAATTGCAGAAAGTATGAATGACTTAATATTTTGTGTGCTAATATCTTTTTTCCCCTTCTCTTAAATCCACATCATGTAAATCTCAGGCTATTTGGTTTGTGTTCAGATTCCCATGTCTTGCCAACTACTTAAGGTGGCAGAAGATATCCTGTGGCTTTTGAGCTCCTAAATTTTATGTTTTAAGCATGCAATACAACTTTTTTGGAAAGGTTCTTAATGAACTTTGTTCAGCCCAGACTAAGGATGAAAGGAGCAGGGACTTTTGGGGAAGATTTTTTGGGTGTGAAAGCACTCCCAAATCCGATGGTTCTCACCAGTTTCACCCTGCTTAACCTCAGGACTTGCGCTCTCTTTGTAGCCAGCAGATGGACAATAGGTAATTCAAACTACCCTGATTGTCTTTGACATCAGCAGTCTTTTTTTGGTGGCTGCCAGATTTTGGTTTACTCCCACCACTGGGCAAGTCCTTGTGGACTCAGAGGGAACCCAAATCATGAATGTGGATGATCTGGATAAGATGGTGTCAGCCCAGGTTGGATCTGGCCACAGCTGCCCTGTCATTCATGCATGTATTGATGACTAAACCATTACTACCCAGATAGAGATCTCCAGCCAATATATTAGATCATTGCCTGATATTGATCCAACAAGCTTCAATTATCTACTTAAATTTAAATGAATTTCAGTGTGTGGATTGAGGACAATCATCTGTGTGTTTTGTGCAACAGAGTATTGATGAGCAGTCAGAAAACATGACATCTGAGGAATGAGTAAGATGGTGTTGGTGTTGCTCAGCTGAGAAAAGGGGGGCTGGCAAGGGAGGGCTAACTAAAGCCATGCAAAAAATATTTAAGTGAGGTAGTGGAATAATCTCTATTGACTCTCAATAAATTGAGTGAGGAATGATGTGAAAATGGAACAAAGGGGTTCAGACTGAACTTTGTAAAATATCTAAGTATAATGAAGAAACAGAAGGATTTGTCACAGAAATATGGAATTGGAACAATTGTTGGTTTTTAAGGATAGGATAGACAAAAGTGTCAAACATGGGGCAGGTAGGTTAGGTGGTGTTTCAAGGCTGCTCTCTATCTCTGCTTTAATAATTGGCTAGAAATCATTTGGCCAGAACACTGCCAATATAGGGACGGAAGTGGATATTTATAGCTAGACATATTCTTAACTGGTCTGCAGATCTTGCACTGCTAAAGTCAATGGCAGATACTATAAGAGCAGCCCTCCTCTTCCCTTTGATCTGTCATTAAAGTACAAAAACACAGAAGGAATGTTGCTGAGAAATAAGAACTGGGATGGTTATGTTGCCTCTGACTCCAAATCTTCATTGGACTTTAGAAGAAGTTCTGAAACGGAACACCCCGTGATGTATTTGGTCTGTGAATGTGATTCCTTACTCGAGCTTAGTGATGTCACCCTGCCATTAGGGATAGAATGAGTTATGAGCAGCCACAAAGGAGATCGTTGCTCCTAGGCACCAGCACAAGATGGTTGACTCTGCAGTGCTGCCCACCCAAAGGGGACCCTGAGATCATCACCAGCTCTATTACTGGTGGATTTCCCCTGAATTCTGCCACAGATTCCCACAGTTCTTGTCAAAGCACTTCATTTCTCCCACTTTCCAGACTGGAAGTGCATTATAAAGCTCGGCACAGCTCCTGATTTGGGCAGAACTTTACCAATTTCATTTGGGCTGAAAGGAATCTCATTGCTCTGCATTTGCAACAGATTTTTTTCCATGTGGTAATGCACCATGGGTGAATTCCACAGTTTTGTTGCAATAACTGGTAATCAGATCTGGGCTTTTCCAAGGGAATAATTATTTAAATGAGAAGGAGCAAGTTCCTCCCCACTTGCTATTTAGCCTTTGGGATGTCAACAGAAAACAAGTCCCAAGTGGCAGAGGCCAAAGCACGAGCCAAGCAAACACAGCAAGGTGTCTGCCCTGCTTCCAGAAATGTACCGATCTTAGTGAAGCTCGTTTGGGCTTAGGCTGGAGTGGTCTGGAGGGAAATAAGTGACCCAGCCTCTAGAGCCATTCCACCTTAAAGAAAAATAAATAAAGTAAAGCTTTGAAATTGGATGAGAACAAAGCCAATGGGAGAGAATCTGGAAGACTGTGCTGTAGAAGACACCCTTGCTATAAAAAGTGACTTTTAATAATTGCTGGAAAAGTGCTGGAGTGTATTTTGGGAGAGAGGGGGGAAAAGAATTAAATCTATGACCTAATGTTTCTGGAACCCATCCACCAACCTGGGTGCCCTGTGGCTGTTTATATTTTGTATATGCCTTTCCAACAGGCTTTTCACAATGAGGATTGTTTTGTGTGTGCAAGGCAGAGAGAGTGAGGCTGCGCCCTGCCAAGGGCCCTCTCTGGTCTCTGGCTTGGGTGGCTCTTGTTCAGGTGAAGAGCAGATAAATCCTCTCCAGCCACTTCATCATCAACTGTCACAACCTGAAGGCCTCATTAGGATGGAGACATGAAGAAGAGCAATAATTAAATTGAGACATAATTAGAAAGAAGTGCTGTAGGTTTACTACTACTACTCTGCTACTATTGTAAAACAGCAAAAAAAGGAGAAAAATTCCGAAGGCAAAGTATGAGTAATGAGAGAATGCAGTTATTTATGCGAGTGTATGTCATTTCTGCTATGTTTTAATATATAAATATATCTGGCATGATCCTATGAATTTTGTGCCTGGCTGAAGTTCCCTAGATGTGTTTTCCCATGGGGAATGATGCTATAATCTCAGCTCCTACTAGCAAATGCTACTGTCTTCATGCTTCATTCCATGCAGGATCATGATCAGAGTCTCTTGAGGGCAAAAAACTGAAGCAGGAGTAGCCATAAGATGTAAGTGGTAAAAGACAAAGTAATTCAGTAATCAAGGGTTTGTGTAGCACAAGGTACTTCTGCCAGTTTCCAGAAAAATGTTCTCTTCAAATGTGCTACTATAGATTAACTCAAAGCTTTTGGCTTAATGTAGGAATTAATATTTTTCCTTGAGGGTCTGAGCTTAGCAAGAAGCTGGTCTTGATGCCAATTATACTTGCTTCTGGCTGTAAAAACAGTGTGACCATATTAACCACTTCCTGCTCACTGGATTTCACAGTCATCTGTGATTTGGGGAGGGTCAATATACTCAGGGAAAAATAATCTGTGCACAAACTTTCAGCTTGTCTGATCTGTGCTGACCAAGAAATATCTATAAACTGGTGGTCCAAGTAACTCCATTGTTTATAACTTGCTGGCCCAAAGCTGCTTCTCTGTTGTCTGAGTGCCCTGTTTGTAGGAGGGGAGTGGCCCACCCCAGGTGCCCAGTACTGTTACGGCTCTTGCCCTCTTTGATCTGGGAAGGGGCATCCATCTTCCTACCATTCCTGTCCAGGATGAGGGCTCTGCTGGAATTCCTCCTGTATGACAGAGGCATCCCTCTGCTCTGCCCTTAAGAGTCCCCACCTGCAGAGCTGCCTCCAGCCCTGGGCTCCCAGCATGGAAAAGACTTGGAGCTGCTGGAGCCAGTCCAGAGGAGGCCACAGAGATGCTCCAAGGGCTGGAGCCCCTCTGGAGCCAGGCTGGGAGAGCTGGGGGTGCCCATCTGGAGAAGAGAAGGCTCTGGGAGACCTCAGAGCCCCTGCCAGTGCCTAAAGGAGATCCAAGAGAGATGGAGAGGGACTTGGGACAAGGGATGGAGGGACAGGACAAGGGAAAATGGCTTCCACTGCCAGAGGGCAGGGTCAGATGGGATATTGGGAAGGAATTGTCCCCTGTGAGGGTGGAGAGGCCCTGGCACAGGTTTCCCAGAGAAGCTGTGGCTGCCCCATTCCTGGGAGCGTCCAAGGCCAGGTTGGATGGGGCTTGGAGCAACCTGGGACAGTGGAAGGTGTCCATGGCAGGGTTGGAATGTGATGAGCTTTAAGGTCCCTTCCAACCCAAACTGGTCTGTGTTTCTTTCACTGTATTCATGCTCTGAACCAGCCTCAGCCCCTCCTGATTCAGCTTTACAATCTCAGGCTGAAGCTCTGCTTTAGGGGTGATGAGGGTTTGCTGTCTGGGGTGTCACAAAGAACCTTCAATGCCTAGTGCCCACACTGGGCCACTCTGTGACTCCCGTGGGGCTGGGGGACACTGGGACCATCCAGATGAATTTGTGGGTCTCAGGGGGCCTGGGCTTTGGACGTGATCTCCAGACATCTGTGGGGGTTCAGTCTGGACACATACAGAGACAACTTGGAGCATGAATCTTTACCTTGTAACATCCCTGTCCCCCCTGTCTTGCCTTTCAGCTCAGACTTGAGCTGTGCCATGTAAGCCCACATTTTCCATTTGATTTTACAGCCCATAGGGCTGTTTGTACAAGATTGGCTGGTAGGGATGTGAGCAGATTACAAATCAAAGGGAAGGAATTTGCTCCAGAAAATGCAATGGCAGCGATGGCTCCCACTGAAACCTTCATCAGAGGTAATTAAACAGATCTTCATATTAGGAAAATGCTTGTACTTGCTTGCTCCCCTAGGCTGAACTGGCTCTTCTTCCCCCATCAATTAACTCTTTCGGGCACAATCCACAGAAACCAACCAGTGAATCCTTCTGGCGAAGCACAGCAAGCTGCTTTCCTCAGCCCAGGCACTGCAGCAAACTCAGCCCTCTGGTCTCCCACAAGAAATGGGAGTGACAGCACCACCTAATGCAAGACCACAGGAGCCTGAAATAGCACCTTTCATCCCAATTTTAAGTTCCATTACACTGATAAAGCAACAGCAGTGATGGCAGCTTCAGCCACCACTAAAAGACACGGGACATGGAGGTGCCTGTGACATTGGTGACACTTGACCCCAAGCCTAACTCTCTGCAGCGGATGGAAAGCAGCCAGGACATGAATTATTAGGTGCAATTGTCACGTTTTCCAGCTTTCCAGCACTTAGTTTCTCCCTGCAGTTCCACGGTTTTCCCTGTTAAATGGGGGCAGTAGCTCATTGCTACAAGCTCTCCTCCTCCTCCTCCTCAGGGCCTGCATCCAGGGGATGATCCAGGGGAAGGCAGAGGCTTCAGGCAAAGCATTGGAGAGGGGCAGGAGAGCTCAGGGACGATTTATGGATGCCACCTGGTGAAGGGGATGCTCAACATCTGCCCACAGCTGAGAGGAAAAGTAAATCAGAAGAAAACACATCTCAAAGTTACCCTGCAGCAAACACCTGAGGGCTGTCAGAGACAGCATTGAGAGACCTTGAGGGCTTCCCGTTTCCCTCACCAACCAGCAAAATTTGGGTCAAAAAGGGTTGAAAGTTGAAGGATACAGAAAATCAAAAGGAAGGAAGAGCAGGGACCAGAGATGCTTTGGGGAGCAGGCTGGGACCAAAGCAGCCCAGAAGCATTGAAAAAAAAATGACAGGCAGCAAGAACAACTACTTTTTCCTCCCAAAATACCTCTTTCTCTAAAAATTTAAATGAAACCTGCCTATTGATAAGTAAATGTCACCTTCCTGCCAGAACTCCTCTCTGCTGCTGGGTCTGGCATGAGTTGCTGTGAGGCAGGACAGGGGCTAAGAGTGGGAGAATTAAGCAGCAATGGACTCCAAATGTGAAGCCCAAATAGGCCCCAGATTCAAGCAAGGGCTTGTGAGGGGATTAGTTGTGTGACACGAGCACTCTGACACCCATAACCCCTGGAAGGGGGTCAGGGCCTGAGCTCCTACAGAGCCCACGTGTCCCTGGTTGTTTCCTAGTGAAGGAGAGGAGGTTGTGGGTCAGGTCATGGGTGCATGACCAGCCAGGAGAGCAGAAGCAAGTTCTTAATTGATTGCAGGCTTCTCTGAGATCTCTTCATCATTTCACATCATCCACCTCCATATTTCAGTTACTGTTTGTAAACTGGTGGTACAAAAGCATTTTCTGCCTCAGAACCATCTTGCCTTTCTATGTGGTCTGGGGCAAACCATGTAACCTCTCTGTGACTCTGTTTGCCAGCTGCCACAGCAGTGAGCACAGCATTTACCTCATCAGGGGTTGAGAGGCTTAATTATTCCCAGACAGATGGAGCAAAGTGTTACAATGACTAAATCTTCCTGGAGGTGCCTCGAATATCTCTGATTAGTTTGTTTATTCCCCAGATTCAGCACCATAGGCATGACAAAGATTACAAGGAGCATGTTTAAGCAGGGGCACTGCTGCCGTGCCAGATACCTCCAGGTCAGAGGGAAACAGATGATGGAAAACCAATTAATTTTTTACAGCAAGAAAAACAGCTATGGGATTGAGAAACATTAATTATTTATTGAACTGCTGCCTTTGCAGAAAAAAAAATGTTTATACATTCCTATATCTCTCTACATATAAAATAACCATTCATTGCACATAACAGGGTAATAACTTTAGCAATCCAAGCTCCTGTTGCGATACTGTTCTTTTTTCAGTGGTCAATTAAAATGATGAGAGCAAAAATACTTAGGAGCCTCAGGAAGAAAAAACCTAGCACAATAATGGCAGGGAATTGAGTTATGGAATATTTAACCCACGATGCTTGGTTCTAGTCTCCCTGGTATGAAGTGCTGAACAACTATGTGTGTTTAAGTCAGCTCTTGGTAGCTGTGGATCTGCCCCAAGATACAGGTGAGATCCAAGTATTAGAGATGGAGAAGAGCCATAGCAACTTAGCAGGTCAGCTGCAAGGTGGACACTGGTCATGAGCATCTCGCTGTCCCAGAGATGGGATGCAAACACTGGATTAAATGGATTTGCTGCAGCCACTTTCCTGCTGGCAATCCTGGAATACCAGAATGGCTTGGGCTGGAAGGGACCTTAAAGATTGTCTTGCTTCAACTCACTGTCATGGTCAGGGACACTTTCCACTGTCCCAGGTTGCTCCAAGCTCTGTCCAACCTGGCCTTGGACGCTCCCAGGAATGGGGCAGCCACAGCTTCTCTGGGAAACCTGTGCCAGGGCCTCCCCACCCTCACAGGGAACAATTCCTTCCCAATATCCCATCTGACCCTGCCCTTTACCAGTGGAAAGCCATTCCCCCTTGTCCTGTCCCTCCATCCCTTGTCCCAAGTCCCTCTCCATCTCTCTTGGATCTCCTTTAGGCACTGGCAGGGGCTCTAAGATTTCCCTGCAGTCTTCTCCAGACTGCACCTTGCAGCACTGCTAAAGCTTAATCACCTCAGATTTCCTGCCTGGATGTACCTTGAGATGCTGCTGGTGCCTTCTACAGACCCATGCTGAGCACCTCGTGCTGTGGTTCACAGGGTGCCCAGAGAAGCTGTGGCTGCCCTCAGATCCCTGGGAGTGCCCAAGGCCAGGTTGGATTGGAGCACCCTGGGATAGTGGAAGGTGTCCCTGCCCAGAAAAGGGGTAGAACTGGATGGGCTTTGAGGTCCCTTCCAACCCAAACCACTCTGGGATTCTGAGTCCTGTATCTGGGGTAGGACTAGCTGTGCAAGGCGGATCCTGTTGGTGTCCTTGGGTACCATATCTATGTGCAATCCACAAAATGCAAATTCAGAGGGACGTGAAAAGCAGAATATGTTTTAATCCAAGTCCAAACTGGAGTTTGCCATATGCTCACGTGTCTGGGGAGAAAGGCACCTCCCAGCATTTCCCAGGAATGGCCCTGTCCAGAGGAGAGCGAGCAGCAGAGCCAAAACAGGGCCATCACCACAGTGGCTGGGCACAAGATTGAGGTGAACAGCAATGCTCTACAGACCCCCAGCAAGCACACCCAAGCACCATTCATCTCAGAGGACCCCTCACCCATTAGGGCTTCTCAGGCTGTGGCAATAATCCTTCTACCTGTGTGCCTGGTGGATTTGGAGGCTCTTCCCCACTGGAGCTCTTCTCTGAGCTTCAAAGAGCTATACCAAGGTCACCCCTCAGTCCAGCCAGTGAGTCAACAGTGGGACATTGTTTGATCCCTTCCCATGGGACAGGAGTACATCAACTAGGTTCCACAGCTAGGTCTGACCAGTTCATAGATAAATAATTTATTTGCAGAATAATAATAATAATAACAATAACAATAATAATACTAAAAATGCCTCAGGGTGATTTCGTAACATTAATAGGTAATGTAGTCAATTATGTAGGCTTATTTTATTTCAGCAAAGTGCAGGTGGTGAGCTACGTCTCCTCACAGGTGCTTTTCCAATTAGCTGTACGTCTTCTAGGTGAATAAATGGCTGAGTGCCAAAGCTCCATGCCACTGGCAACAGACTAATCCAAACTAATCCTGAGGACTCATCTTGCTTCATGTTAAAGCAACTAGAGTCTCTTTTATTTATTATCTCTTGAAAGATCTCTCCTCTTCTTGGAAAAACAAGGAGGACTATTTCACAGTGGAGGCCATAAATGCACTTCACTTGGCATTCAGTAAGGGCTGGAAGACTATTTCTGCCTGGATCCAGTTGCTTATTGCCATTATGTAATAGCAGATGAATATCCTGTTCTGCGTTAGCTAAATGTTTTCTTTTAATAATCAACTCATATCCACATAATGGGACAGGTTATGCAATCAGCCACCTCGTGAGCTCTTTGGGAAGACATTTGTATTTCAGCAGTGTTAATTACCACCATTTGATCATTAAAATGTATTTATTTACTTTTGTTATTACAACTGGGCGAGCCCTACTGCTTAGCAAAGGGGCCGGCTGGTAGAACCACCTGGTGTAGGCATGGTGTGGGCAGGAATTATCCCAGATAGCCACACACACAGACACAACAGCATCCAGCAGGCACTTTGGGCTCAATGTGATGCTTTGCTCCTCTCAAAGCACGGATGGTGACATGGGTACAGAACAGATGGGTGGAAGAAATGGAGGACAACCATCTCTGCTGATGGGGTTGTTAATTTTACATTTGATCCCAGTAGAAACATCTGTGTTCATTCTGTAGGATGGATTTTGTGGAGCATCACTTTTTGACTTTTGGAGGTCAGACACTTGGGAATTCTCACAATGACAGTTCAGTGTTGAGGGTGCAGCAGCTCCCTGATATTTGACCTGAGGGAAGGGCTGAAAAATGCTCCACTTTGACCTGATGCAGGGAACTTTACAACTCATCCACATCTTTGGATATTCTTTGCCAGACCTCTGCTGTTTCTTAGCAGCATGTTTGGGGAAATGAAGGTTTTCTTTCCAGTTTTCCAAAGGAGCTAATTTATCCTATGACTAAGAAAATTGCTGCCAGAGGCTCTCAGAGAACCTTCAATCCCTAATTCCTGTTAATTTCCCTCAAATATCAATCCCTTCCACCACAGACCACTTGAACAATGTGGAAACCCTCATGCTGGAACCAGAGTGCTGGGGGTTGGAATAAGATTCTCCTTGAGGTCCCTTCCCACTCAATGCAATCTAGGATTCTGTGTTGGTCACTAAAACCCCCTAAATCCTTCTTCTCTCAGGGTTCATCCAGGCACCAGCTCTGGGTCACCTGCAAATCCCCAGGGACTCTAACCAACTTTGGACACTCCTGGAAGTCCCATCAGTTCTTGGAGAACCCTTTAAAAAAATCCAGCCACATCCCCAGTCTTTTGAAATGATGACCCCAGGTTGGTGGGGAAGAGGAAGCTGCCAGGATAAGGCAGCCTGACATCATCCAGATCCGGTCCAGGACCATCAGACACCTGCTGAGCCTCCCTGTGCAATTCCACAGCAGCTGCTGCTCCAACCCACAAGTGCACAAGTGGGAACATGAGTTGTTTGGATCACTTGCCTCCAACATTGTTCTCTGGAGTGTTTGAAAAAGGCCTAATGAAAAGTGACTCAGAAATAACTGACAAGTGCCAGCCTCACCTTTTTATTGTTTCATCAAAATGGGAAAGACAGTGAAGGAGAAGAATCAACCTTCTCTATAAGATCCACTGTCCTAACTTGCCTGCAACTTGCAGGTTGAGTGAAATGTTGACACAGATTTGACAGGGTTGCTTGATTTATGAACAGCTCAAAGGAGGGGGAAAGAAAGAAGAAGAATTAGACATTATAAATCAATGAGTAACATCCATAACCCTGAAGTGCTTGTTGTAAACAATACAAAACACCAGCCTGATTTTTATAAGTGTAATTTACGACAAGCAATTCCTTCCAAATGCAAGAATTTAAAAGGAAAAAAACGTCACTTGTTAGAATATCATTAATTCAATCAGATGAGAACTAAGCCAGCCATTGTTCCTAATGGTGGAAAATTTCACAGGAGCTAATTGCTCCTCTGTGGTGCCTCTCAGGGTGTCTGCATTGAGGCCTGATGGTGCTGGAGGAGAACTAGGCTGGAAGTGAGAGTGGGGCACTGCCAGACCCTCAGCTCTGCCCAGTCCTTGGGACAACCCTGGGTACCACCTTGCCTGGTTGGACACCTGCTCCCAGGTGTGCTGCTGCCTTTATCCCAGCATCTCCCAGCTCGCTTTCTCTCCAGGGACTTCTCCAGAACCTGGAGAAATATGTCCATGTAATGATCCCACCTCTTGGGCACTGAGGGGATCAAGGTAATACCAGGTCAGCTAACTTCCAGCACAGCCTGAGCACTGTGGGAAAGCCAAGGGTGCTAAACCTTTTTCCAAATTCAGCAGTGATGCCCAGTCTGGCAGCTGGGAGGTACTTTGCAGATGCAGTTGTACTGTGCAGCTTAACTAACCCTGCTGACATGGGAGTTAAAACTCCTGTGGTAAGGAGATGACATAAAGTCAACCCAGATAACCCTGCTGTTACCTCTACCTGCTTCACTGCTCACCATCAACCAAAACTTCTCCAGCTAGTATTCCTCACCGTCAGTGATCAAAGCTGGAAGATTAAAGCAGCAAATGGTACCACAGAGAAACAAACTGAAAACTATTTTCCATGTTGTGCAAGCCCAGAATAAGGAATGATGTCTTCTCATCCCAAAGATCTTGCAGTGCAAACAGCAAAGCAAGAGATGGAGAGAAAAAGGATGTTTTCACATAGACTATCATGCCAGGTGTGAACTGGTGGTCTGGGAAGTTACTGTCACAGCTGTGGTTTAAATTAATCTGTTTTAATTTGTGTCACAACACATTAGGAGAGAACAACACAGCACTTTGGAAGGGGGATGGGACAGAGCACCGTCATCCTCTTCAAAATGCAAGTCCATTTACACTATGGCAGGATTCAAGTGACATGGTTTGGAAAAGCAGGGATCAAACCCCAACTGAATTCCTAACCCAGAGCCTTGCTCACAAGAACATCTTTGTGTTTATCCCCAGTGTTTTCACAGAAAAGCTTGTCTCTCCAGGCCTGCTGTTTGCCTTCAGGTGATTAACAGATTCCGGAGTGCTTGGGGATGGAAAATTCTTCATCTATAAATAAATGGATCTAACAGAGATGTAATAACACTGTAATTAATTGACGTTTGCAGAATGCTGTGAGAGGCACAATGAAATATCCTCACCAAATGCAAGATATTAAAGCAGAAAATGTATTATTGTTGGCACTCTGGGGAGCATTAGCGCAGCTCTTTGAGCTCTGTCTTCTCACCTTCCCTGCTGTTTCACAATTGTTATTCCTCCCAAAGGGAAGTGGGGTGCGAAACCTGATTTGCTCATTCATTAAGGGAGATTATGAGGGAGCTGTGTGAGGACATGGAGCAGGGTGGGTGGTTCTGGGCACAGTGCACTGGGTGTGCAGAGCTCGGGTGTGTGCAGGACCTGGTCCTGACTGGGTTAAACACATGGCCCGACCAGGGCTCTCCTACTTTAAATTAAGCCTCAAGAGACGAAGGACTGCCTTACCAGGGACATTGCTGATCTTTGCCAGAGACGTCTTCACTTCCAAATCCGCAAATCATCTTCAAGCAGCAAATTCAGCATCAAATTTTAGGGGTTTGGCCCTTCTGTCCCTGAATCCCTGTTTAATACTTGCAAGCTGCAGGCACTGCAAATGATTTACATAGGTCCCTTAAGTTTGGACAGCCACAGTACACAGAATTCCAGAGTGGTTTGGGTTGGAAGAGATCTTAAAGCTCATCCAGTCCCACCCCCTGCCATGGGATGAGGCACCTTCCAATAGACCAGGTTGCTCCAAGCCCACCCTGGTCTTGGACACTTGCAGGGACAGGGCAGCCATAGCTTCTCTGTGCCACGGCCTCACCTCCCCCCTCATAGGGAAGAATTTCTTCCCAAAATCTAACTTAGACCCACCCTCTTTTAGAATCTCTTACCCCTTTTTTTACAGTTAGATGTGACTATGATTCAATAGAGGGCACAAAGCTCCAGAGGTGGGGGGTTATCTAAGCTGCTCCCACATATTCAAGTGCAAATATTGGGACAGAGATAATTATGACTGAATATCAAGATGGGGGGAAAAAAACTGGTCTACAGACTGTTCAGCTGCTCTGAGCCAGTCTGTCCTTGTGCAAGTCATAGAGGCACATATACAGCAAAGTTAAGATTAAAGATTTCCTAAGATTTCCTACAAACAGCTAAGACTAAATATTTGTTTCACCAGGAATAATTGGAGAGTGGATGAAAGCACTCTTAGCAGGTACATGGACATGTGCACAGTACACACTTACACAAATACGCACATATATATGTATTAACACTGAAGGTAGGGGCAGCTGTGACCTCTGGAGAGCCTGGAAAGCAAAATAAATCTGTTTCCACTGTGTCTTGGAGGGAAGGAACTGACACAGCAAGTTGCACTATAGACACTTCACAGATTGAGCAATGACATTTGTTTTTCTGGTTAGCTCTTAAATGCTTTGAAAGAAGTGAAACACAATCCATTCAAAACATGAGCTCAGAGTAATCAACTCTAAAGCCACCCTCTCAATTACACTTACAAACAGCATTTTCCTGCTCAGAATTAGAAGCAATCTCTATAATCCCTTGGCCATTGTAGCACAGCAATCCCACGCCTGCGTGCAGGGTAGGGGATCACTCGGATGAGGGAACTGCACAGAGATGACTCAAGATGGCACCAGAAATGCTGTTGGCAAAAGAGGGAAGACTGCCACAAGATGTGTGCTGACCACAGAGCCTGGACACCCCCCCTTGCTGGATATCAGGAAGCTCCTCTTCCAGCCTGATCACGCTCTGCTGGCCCTCATCTCTCCCTTGCTGTATTTAGGAGGGATAAAATAGGAAGGCAAGGAGAAACCCACCCAGAAAAACTAAACCATTGTATGCTGCCAAAGCATTTACCAAGTTGCAAGGCCTTCAGTTCATCTTCCCAGCACTGGTAAGAGGAGGCTTGGAGAAACCTGCTCTAGAGGGAGGAGTCCCTGCCCATGGCAGGGGGGTTGGAACTGGGTGGTCTTTAAGGTCCCTTCCAACCCAAATTGTTCTAGGATTCTATATACTGGGAGGGAGCAGAGGAGCTCAACAGACATGGTCAGAGGACCAGGGAATAAACTATGCAAAGAAATGGAAGAAACTAATTTCCACTGATCCTCAATTTCAGAGTGTGAAGCTGCAATGAACCCAACACCGCAACCTGGCTGCCAGAAGAAATCCCTCCCATCCTGCCCACCATGGCAAAGGTTGCATGGGAAACCACAAAACCTGCAAGAGCTTTGTGGCCACCACAACTCAAATCATGGATTAGGACATGTAACACTTCTGGAGGACACTTGGCTGCACCTGGCCAGCCTGAAACAGCAAAGCAACCCACAAATCCATGTCTGAATAAGCTTTGTGGAGCCCTGTGTGGCCAACTAAACCTTTTACCCATGAACAGTCTCTTATCTAAATTCCTCCTTCTCCTTCTCGTGTCTCACGTACCCAAACAAGCCTGACTTTGGCAGGCCAGTCCCAGGAGGAAGAGTGGAAGACAACTTGATTGCCAATATCTAATCATAATTTGGGATCCAGAGAGCTACTTATCTTAGGAATTGCTTAACAATGCACTTAGTCTGTGAAGTATTATCACTATGTATAATTAAATACAGAGTTACATGGAGGGAGATAAGGATCCTGTGCAAATGGACAAGGAGGAAGGTAATTGACATTTGGGCTTCTGTTCTGCCAGCTCCTCACCCAGATCACTGTGAACTGTCCCAACGTGTATCTGGAGAGAGAAGGACTTGGCAAGTGGGAAGGGAGAGAGGGAAGTCACTCCCTCTTGCCCTATCTGTCCCTACTCCATTTCCATGAACAGTGCCCACAAAATCCACAGGAAGCCCTGGAGTGCAACGGGGAGATTGGTGCAGAGGAACAATGAAGCCCTGGGGTGTGAATTATTCAGTGCTGTGGAAGAACAATTAAGCTCTGTGAGGTATTTAGTCCAGCCCTATGGCAGATGGAAGCTGGAAAGCACAGGCGAGATGTTACACATACAGGGGGATGAATCGTGCCAAACCTCCAGTAGCCCCAGATTGTGACTTTGACTCATGGGGCAGAATATCTGTTGTGATATTGAACCCACCCTGAGGATTTGCACAGTAGGTCAGTGCCAACTTGTAGTTAAGAATTTCACCCCTTTTAAGAAGGGGTAACATAGAATCATAGAAAGGTTTGGGTTGGAAGAGACCTTAAAGCCCATCCTGTCTCACCCCTGCCATGGGGAGGGACAACTTCCACTATACCAAGGTGCTCCAAACCCCGTCCAACCTGGCCTTGGACACTTCCAAGGATCCAGGGGCAGCCACAGCTTCTCTGAGCACCCTGTGCCAGGGCCTCCCCACCCTCAGAGGGAAGAATTTCTCCCCTATATCCCATCTATCCCTGCCCTCTGGCGGTTTAAATGCAACACCCCAAGTCCTGCTGCCTTTGAGCCAAACTGGCAGGTTGCACGGAGTTTAACATCCCTTCTTGAGAAGAGAGGAAATGCCACCAGGACTGGTTTATTTTGTTGCTTTGCTGGCAGGGGATGTGGAGCAAACAAAAAAAAAGATGGGAGAAGAGCAGGAAAATGGAGGAGAATACAAGTGAGAGTAGAGGTTCCAACATGACATTTCTGCCACAGTTTTTACAAGTTATGGCATTTCTGCAGTGGTGCTGCCATAACTTGTAAAAACTTTGCTCAGCTTGTGGCAGAAAGGGGCTCTCCTCATACCCCAATTCTTGGAGTTACATGAGCATTAGTAGCACTGTGAGTTATGATATTTCTTGTGGAACCCATAAAGCCTTAGAAAACCTCTGCACCAATGCTGAGACAACACAAACCCAAACAAGCAAATCCCTCTTCAGAGAGGGAGTGTAGAGGGAGCAGACAGCCTTCACACATGCATGAAGGAGAGACAATGAAAGGAGAAAAGCAGGTAATGCTTATAATTATTGTCCAGTCTTTTGTGCCCATGGAAAAAGACATTAGAAAACGTGCCTGGAATAGCACAAAGAACAGTGGAAATGCAGGAAACAACCTGAAACTTATTTCTTCAAGCCCTATATTGTCTGTTCCTCAATACTAGGATGTGTCTAAACCGACACCTCCTAATTACAACATCCAGCTGCAGCGTCATAATCAAGGTGAGCAGTGAACCTGAGAGAAAAGATCTTCGAACATAGAGGTTCTTGGTCAGCCTCCCCAAGCATCCCAAGAGTGGTTTGGGTTGAAAGGGACCTTAAAGCCCATCCAGTTCTACCCTCTGCCATGGGCAGGGACACCTTCTACTAGACTAGGGTGCTCCAACCTGGCCTGCAGAAGCATTTCAAAAGCCAGAGGATTGTCCACCTTTTTCTCACCCAAGGATACTGAAAGAATAAGCAAACAAAAAAGTTGAAGGAAGAGGAAAGTGGTTCAAGACCCCTTGGCAAGGCAAGCAGTAAGTGAGCACCAGGCTTGTACAACAAACATATCAAGGAACAAAACCAAGATGTAAGAGAGGAAGGAGAAAATATTTATTTGCCTTTTTTCCTACAGTCCTTTTCCCTTTCAGGCCAATAATATTTATGCCATAGGGCTTTGACAGTAGTCTGGAAAACACACAAAGCCTTTTTGTTCCCACTTGCCTCCCAGGTAGAAGGACTGGTCGAGCAGCTCTGAGGAATGAGGGTGAAAACCAACGATCCAGAGCCGCTATTTAAAGGGAGATGAGGAAAAGGAGTGAGGAGCAAGGCAGGAGGGCCAAAGCTCTGCAAGAGAGGAAAGAGGAGAGTTCCAGAGCCAGGATTCCTGGACATGTGCCTTCCAAACCAGTCCACTCTAATTTGGAACGGTGTTGCATCCCTCCTGACTCCAAAGGACCTGCATTGACTCAAAAGCCACTCCTGAGCCACCAACTAAAACTGACCTACAAACACCATTGGGTCAGGATTTCACTTGCACAACAAATTCCTGGGAAGTTTTAATGGTGGAATTTAAACTCTGTTAAATGACAGGGATCTGCAGGAAATCTTGAGTGACGACATTGGTTCCTTCCTACCAGGCATTTGGGACTTGATAAATTTGGTCTGAACTTAAGCTTCCTCCCACGGTGGGCTCAGCAAGCCAAAAAGCACTTCTAAGACAAATTCAGAGTGATGTAATGGATATGTGACTAAAGTAGTGGGGCTTAGGAAAACCTTAATCCTTAATAAATTACAGATAATTTGTATGGAAGGGGTTATAAAGACTATTTGGATACTTTTAATAACTGAGTGAGAAGAGGAAAGAAGAGATGAGGAAACCAAATAGATATAAATTTAAATAGGAGACCAGCTTAACAGCCACTAGAAATGCTCATTATTTTTGGAAACACTGGCCTGATGGAATTAAAATGCTCCGTGGGAAGAGGACAGGTTTTTAAAGCATGGGAGAGTTTGGAGGTGGACAGAAGGAATGAAGTAACTGGCTTAGAGATGAAGATTTTTCCTTTTGTGGGGAAAATAAAAAGATCATAATATGAAAGTTAAGCCTTTTGAAGGGTTTAGATTGCTCCTTTTTCAATATTTCAGACTTTTTCTACATCGCTGCCTTTTAAGAAAGTAATAGCTAATGGCTTTATCATCAAAGCACTGACTTATCAAAAAAGATTTCTGCTTGAAAAAGGAAGCTTTTGGTGAGAAATCAGGGCTGTTAATATTCAGCATTCCTTTTTGTAAAAAACTATATTTAAATTTTTTTTCAGCTTGATTTCTCAATAATTCTCAAATGCAACATAGTTCAATTATCCCAGGCTCCGAGCATTTCTGTACCAAGTGGGATCTCTAGACCATAAGTGGTCATTGGCTGTTTGCCCCAGCAAACATCCACTAAGGAAAGGTTTTCCACTCATTAATCCACCCCAAAGTCCATATTCACAGCAGGAGATTTACTGTAACCTGGGCAGGACATGACAAAGGGGTTTGCAGGATTTGGGATGTGCCCATTGGAACATTTGACTTTCACCCTCAGAATCTTGGGCACCCATCTGGGCCCTGGAGTATCTCCATTGCCACTGTACCAGCGTGGTCACCCCATCATTGTGCAGAAAAGTTGCTCCAAGCCACTGACCCATTTGGGACTGGCAGGAAAATCAGCACAGGATTTTCGAAAGCACCAGAGCTTGCCTTCTGAACATGGTATCACGCTCCAAATCCTGGAATAGTTTGTGCTGGAAGGGATCTTAAATCTCATCCAGTCCCACCCCCTGCTATGGGCAGGGACACCTTCCACTATCCCAGGTTGCTCAGAATTCTATCCAGCCTGGCCTTGGACTCTCTCAGCCCAAGGGGTGGCCACAGCTTCTCTGGGCACCCTGTGCCAGGGCCTTCCCACCCTCACAGGGAAAAATTCCTTCCCAATATCCCATCTATCCCTGCCCTCTGGCAGTGGGAAGCCATTCCCTGTGTCCTGTCCCTCCATCCCTTGTCCCAAGTCCCTCTGCAGCTCTCTTGGATCCCCTTCAGGGGCTGGCAGGGCCTCTAAGTTCTCCCTGGCACGTTCTCTTTTCCAGGCTGGACAATCCCTACCTATCTCTGGACTTACTCCAGCAGTTCTACATCCCCCTGCTGTTTGGGGTCTCAGAGCAGAATTCAGCTCTGCTGGAGGGATCTCCCCAGAACAGATGGGCAGGATCCCCCCTCATGTGCTACCCATACTGTGGGATGAGTTCAAGGCATGGTTGGATTTCTGGGGTCACATGAAACCTCTCACTCACCAAGACCCCACCTCCTTCATGTTGCTTTCAAAATCTGCCCCTTTCCTTACATGTTATAAATCACTTTTTTCCTCCAGGCTGCCCCTCCTGCCACTCCCAGGGCTGGGGAACACACCAGCAACACAGGCATCGACACTGCAAGGGAGGACAGAGTCAGTGCCCCTTCCCTCCCTCCTTCCCTCTCTCTCTCCCCCTCCCTCCCAAGACTAATCTTTCATGACCCGCTGGTACATTTTAGCAGGTGATGGATCTGGGGGCAGATAATTCTGCTTTCTGGTTAATTAATCCAGCATTACAAGAGCAATGAGAGTCTAATGTCCAGCCTTAATCTCCCTGCAATAACATTGCATTCCCCCTTCCAAGGCAGGACCACTTGTTGGGGTGTAACTGGGGTATTTCTAATCACAGAGGCTATGGGTTCCTAGTGCCATTCCCATTGCTCATACTTTATTAGCCATAATTTGATATGTTACCCACTCTGTACACTCTATCTAAGCCCAAAATATTGTTTTACAACATTAAATAAAAAGCATTGACACTGAATGCTTGGTTCACATGCTCCAAAGTGATTTATGGGTTGTGTTTAATTACATGACAACTGTGATTTACCACATCTACCTGGTAGGTACTGTGTGGATTTAAATCAATTAATGTTTGGTGGCTTTAGTGTACCTCACTGGGTAAGGAGGTAGGGTATCTCATGAACACCAAACTCCAGACACATGAAAAAAAAAAAAAAAAAAGATATTTCAGGCATCTAAACTGCAAACAAGATAATGTGACCTGGGCAGAGTCCCACAGCAGCTGTTTGTGGAGCATTGCTTCATTAAGGATCTTGGTGACTTTTCATGGAAGGTTTAACTAATTAGTTGAGTAGGCCCTCAATAAACGAGACATCAAGTTATGTTTAGCTTTAATTACGCAGTAGCCCTGTTCAGTTGCTCAGATGTGCTTAAGTGTTTCACTAAATTAAGATCAACGTGAATACACAACTCCTGTAAGCATCTAGGAAGCTGTGCTGACATTGATTTAATGAATGCAGAATCACTGTTGGGGAAAAAAATATCCCAAAAAATAATGAAGAAAGAAAGCATCTGGAGCCTTGGCTCAGAAAGGGTACTGTGAGAGGCACCTCCTGTTGTTGATCCCAGTCACTTTAGCAGGAGAACATTCACACTTGGGGACAGGAGCAGCTTGCTCTGCTATATGCCCTGGTGCAGTAAGATTTCCTGTCCCAGGAAGAGAAGGTTATTTTAGAGGGCCTCGGAGGATGGAGAATTTTGCCATGTGTCCTCTGACCAGCTTTGTCCCATCACAGTCCTCCTCTTTGTCCCTCTCCATTCCCTTTCCCACCTTGTCCCCACCACAGGCTGTATGTTCTCCCACTCATATTCTCTCCTGCTCCTATTTCCACCTCCAGTCCAGTCACCTCCTTCTAGCACAGCAATTTTAAGTGCAGAGCTCTCTCACCCCAAAGTCCAACGAGTCCTTCCAGTGTAGCCTCCTCCATCTCACATTGCAAATAGCAATTTTCTCCTGATTTTCACTCACCACTTCCCTTCCCTGGGAGCCCATCAGACACAACCAGTGTCTTAACTCTGTCCTTTCTACACCTAGCTGCAAGGATACCCTATAATCCTTCCCTTTTATACAGGTGCTGGGTCCTAAATCCAGCCAAGACAGAAGGAATGGGTTCCCCTCACCACTGCAGATAAATCTTCTTTTCCTTGTTACTCCTCCACTCACTGTCTCCAAAGGACCCCTGTATTGAACTAATCCCTTCCCCTGTCCAGCACAAAGACCCAGAACTCATTCCCAGTCCCCCTTATATTTATCCTCATGTTCCATTCTTTTGACCCAAATCTGTCCTGGATTTTCCCTTTAGGTGATCTTTCCAGCTCCTCACCTTCCCTTTACCTTCAGCAGCTCTCACTTACCTTCTCTGCTTAATTTTTTCCCAATTATTTCCCCCCCAGTCCAAGCACACCCTAATTTATATCCCTTGTTCTTCCCAGCTCTCACCCATCCCCAGTTCCTTCTCATTAAAAACCTCCTTGAACACACCTTTGGCAATTGCTGCCCCAGCTCCTCTCTTCCCTCCTCTGCCGTTTACCCTCCTCTTCCTGTCACAAAGTATTTCAATCCCATTAAATCAACATTTCCCAAAACAAAGAGGGTCAGTATTCAGGTGGAAAATTTCTTTAAAAAATAAACATCTTTGCTGTCCGGATGAATACATGTTACCAAATTGTTTCCCAGTTACTCTGCTTATGTAACCTTGAAGTTATTTTGTACAATCCTTCAGTTCTGACAACTCACGATTTGTTATGAACTAATATTTTAAAATCAAAATAACTCAGAGGTACAAGAGGTTTTTACAGATTGCTCAGACAATCTATGCGAGGAGAAGTAACATTTATAATTTGTATTTTTTTAAGCGGAAAGGCTTTCCTGGGTTACCTTGTCTTTAACTCTTGAGTAAAGCAAACCCACTCCCTTTCCAATTTGATGGCCTTTAGGAAGTTGAAAATATACACATGGATACACACGTATTGTCTTTCTACCTGGTGTTTCTATGTGAATAAAGGGCTTGGAGCCAAAACCAATCAGATAAAATCTTTCAGGAACTTTTACAATGTCACATACTTGTGCAAATTGCCAGCGTGTTTATAGCAACAGGCACCACAACAGAGCTCTGTGCTCAGTCAGAGCGGGCAACCTCCTCTGTCTGCTTTGGGCCTGTATTTACATGTGGCACTGGGCAAGACATCACCTGGCCCAGCACAGAGGAACTCAGAGGGGTGGGGAAATCATTGCTCCTCACTCACCCCCACCCTGGGACCCCAAAAGGGCCATGGACACATCTGCAGGAACAGCTGGAGTGGCACGGCTGTCACACAGACCAGAGGTGATGGTTTAGGACAAGAGGAAATGGCCTCAAGTTGTGCCAAGAGAGGTTCAAGTGACACATTAGGAAACATTTCTTCCCCAGAAGGGCTGTCCAGCCCCAGCACAGCTGCCCAGGGCAGTGGTGGACTCACCATCCTTGGAATGAATTAAAGCTGTGTGGATGTGGCACTTGGGGGACATAATTTAGTGGTGGGATTGGCAGTGCTGGGGAATGGCTGATCTTGATGATCCCAGAGATTTTTCCAATGAAATAATTCCATGATTTTATGCTGTTATCTCCTTTTGTAGCAAACTGCTGGGCTGCTGCATCAATTCCTCCCTCTCTCTATGAAGGAGAGTAAACAAGGCTTAATTGTGTGCTGTGAACTGTCAAAGACCTGGGAATCTTGGAGCATAAGATACAGCCCAGGAAGGAAATATTACTATGCATGATGGTGTGTAAGCACTTTGGTGAGGAGTTGCCCAATGCTGGAATGGAGAAATAATCTTTCAGGTTTTGTTAAGATAAAGGGGAAAAAGACCCTTTTTTTAGAATGCAAATGTTCCTACCAAAGTAATTATTCCAGAACAGCTAATCTGATAAATAACCAAAACCAGACAACTTCTGTGTCCTGGAAGGATGGCGTTTCATGACTTTTGGGGATTCCTAGCATGTTGTTGGCTGTTTTGCCAGACAGCACATAAAATGGTGGTTTTCCACTAAGCTGGGCCAGACAGAAACATAAGGAACATCCTTGAGGATGAGATAGAAGTGATTAATTTTGATTCTCTTTCATGGAAAATGGGCTGTGTTGTGGAGGATGAAAGTTTAACAGGAAAGTCTTACAGATATGAATGCTTAGCAGAAGGTTTTCAGAATGTAACACATGTAAGTGAAATAGAAATGAAAGCCAGCATTGATATAGAAGAATGAAAGATGTTTTGAAAGTTGGGATGGCTAAGCTAGAAAGCAAAGGTTAAGATGAGTTGGAAGGAGATGTTTATGGCTAGAGTGAAGGATTTGTTTGACTGCAAACAAAAGCATGTTTTTACCAAGTAAATAAAATAATCAAGAAAAGCATAAGCAAATAAAAAACGTGGTTTTACCAAAGTCTAAGAATTTACCTCTGCAAGAAAAGAGAATAATAAGTTTAAGCTTAAAATGTAATGTACTAACTTTTGTGATTGGATAGTTACTACCATAATGTGGAAATAATAGCAGTTATGATAGGCTATATGTAAATGGTAAAGGTATTGTGTATGATCCTGATTGTTTTTTATGTATTAAGATGCTCAGCAAAGAAAAGTATATAATGCATTGTAACCAGAATTAAAGTGGCTTCAGGCATGCCTTTAAGCTGCAGCTGGCAGCTTGGAAAGCGAGGCGCTGTGCACCCACGACCCAAGACTGCTGCAACTTTTATGCAATAAACAGCATCTTTGAAAGAGCCACCTGGAGTCCAAACATCCTTTGTCAACATATCTTCTACAGGGCTGGAAGGAAAAAGCCAAAACATTTTAACCATAAACATCTTCCTACCAACAGTGGGAATTTTACCCAATGCATTGATTTCTTCAAGGAGTAAATGACCTGCTTTAATGTTTCTATCTGTCAATGGAAATTACTTTCCAAGAAGCTGAGTAGAGTCTGTTTTCTTCTCAAAGGACAAGTCCTTTCCCTTTTGCACCTTTCAGCGAGGCAGAAGGTGGAACCTTCACCTGCCAGGGGTGAGTGCTGCCAATGCAGATGTCTATCAATGGGTAAAATGAGTCCCCAGGCAGTGCAGGCTGATGGGAGCTCAGCTCCAGGCTTTAAAATGGGATGGAAAGTTGTCTGGATTGCATGGGGAAGCCTGGGAAAGACAAGCGTGATTTATTGCACTAAATCAAACAAATAAAGGTAAGTGAGTGACTCAAGCATGTGCTTGCCTTCACAGGGGTCAGCACAGCAGAGAGGCACATCTCTCTTCCCACCTGGTGGAAAACTGCCCCGGGGGATCCAGTTGCTGATCTGGGGAACATCACTTCAAGCCAATGTATTTCATTTCCAGTCCTCTGGGATTCCAGATGAACAATGAAAGGGGTGAAAAGGGAAGCTCCACCCAAGTTTGTATTGCACAGGATGAGGCACATTACGAACTGACAGTGGAACTGCCCAAGGTGCAGTGAGGGCCAATACAGAGCCCACATGAGGTCTGAGTTTTGATTAATTACCCCAGTAGAATTTCCTTTCTCTTTCCATTGAATTAACTGCATGCACTGGATGGAGGAGATGTTCCCGGCCAAGAGGAAAGGTGAGAAAGAAACGCCCCCACCTCCATTTCCCAAGCCTGCAAACTCCTCTTCTACTGAAAAACCCTTTGCAAAAATCATTTTTGAAGGATTCTGCCAAATGGGTTTTAAACAACAATTAGCTGGAGATGGACTATGAAGATGCAGAAGTGCCATTAAAAGGAGAAATTATTCACTCCACCATCTCTGGGGGCAATGCTGTCTCAGTGTGGGAGGAGAGGAGAAAGCACCAAAAACCCATTTACCAAACTCTCTCCTTACTCAGAGGAAATTTTTAAATTGCCACCCACACAAATTCAACCCCCTGTGACTCATTGCCATAGAGAATGAGATCAGCTTTAAAGCAACCAGAACTTGAACAAAATAAAGGTATTCTCCTAAGTTCTTCATTCATAGATGGCACCTTTTCCAGATTTTCCCACCTTCTGCAAGAGGTACAAATGTTCTGATTTATTTACTTCTTCACTTCTCCCAGGAAAAAAGGCTGTCAGGAGATCCCATGACTCTTAGAACCAAGGATTTCTGGATAAACACCTGTTCTCAACATGCAGCAAAAAGAATCCCAGAGCTGGCAGAGGCCTCGTGTTGTGGGACCACTGCCCAAGTGGGAACAAGAGCTCTGGGCTATGATCAGCTCCATCTTGGGGTGCTTTACTCATTCCTGCCTCTCCTCCCACTGCTCCATCCCCAGCTCAAACCCAATGGCAGAGGACAGTGGGAGGACTTAACACCTGAATCAACCTCCTACTAGCTGCTGTTGTAGAGCAGGATCAGGCTATGAATCACGGACCACTCTGGATTTTGGACAAGAAAATAATTCCCAGAGGGATTCTGAAGCTCAGCTTCAAGCTTAGGGTCTCTCAATCTCTATGCTGTTGGTTGGGTTGTAAGTTTGGGGGTTTTTTTACATTACCTCTTTGGGCTCAGGGTTCTAATTACTTTTCATTCCTTTTTCCTTTAATGATAACATTTGTGTGACAGATGTTTAATTAAAACATTGTTATCAGAAATCATCCAGGAACAGGCCGGGCTAGAGCTCCACTCAGGGTTTCCTTGCCTCTGGAAAGCTCTTCCTGGCTCCCATCTGGCCTCTGAAGAACAGAGGTTTGGTGAGCAGGCTTGGGGAAAGAGACAGAAAGACAT
Organism: Chaetops frenatus; assembly: GCA_013400775.1. NCBI lineage: Eukaryota > Metazoa > Chordata > Aves > Passeriformes > Picathartidae > Chaetops > Chaetops frenatus. The sequence goes on from VZTR01011739.1 coordinate 117,177, forward strand.
GGTTGTCCAAAATGTTTGGTAGGAAAATGAATGTGCATCACACCAGAGAAGGAAGTGGTGAGGCAAAGGAGAGATCGTTCAAGAGCTTCTTCCCATGCCTTCTCCCTGACAGGAGAGCTGTGATCAAGAAGAACATGGTGTGGGCAGCTCGTGCCATATTCACCTTATTCCTTGTCCATGTGGTGATCACCCACACAGCAGAGAGCTGTGTCCTCTCCTCCTGATCCCATGCTCCAGGCACCTGACCAAATCTGGGCCTGGTCACATCTTGGAGCCTTCTTTTGAAGCATAGCTTTGCAGGAGTAATTTTTCCATGCTTCCTTCTCTCTTGCTGCTTTATTCATTGAGACCATCAGTTCCCTAGGACAAGAAACCTACAGTGGTCCTTCACTCCTGGTACCAAGTTAGTGCCATCATGGCATCTTCTGACACAGACACTGCACAGGAATGTCTGTGGAATATATTCCATGGAAGGTCAAATCAGTTGCTCATGGATCTGAAGCAAAATGAGGTTTTACCCATCAATCCTTTTCTTTTTTTTCCTCGCTGAGTGCATAATTCTCCCATTTTTCTTTGAAGTTCATTATAATGTGAGACTTGAAGCACTGGGGCCAGAACCTGAAATAATTCTGCTTAGAAAGGTCTTACCTGAGGTTGTTTTTGGGTTGCTGCATGTCTTCCATGGCACATTCTTGCTGCAATTTCGAAGAAACTGGGCAAGAAGAATCCACCCACAGTGCCCAGCTCACCTTACCCAAGGGCTTTGGGATGGTGAGATCAAGTGCCCAACACCAACTGCTCTGTGCCAGAGCACACACTTGACATGGTATCACTTTTCAGCCCTCCCAGGCTGATGTGGTTTCTACCCAGATAAGCCAATATACACCCAATGGCTGTGGGAAAAGGTTAAAAAACCCTCTAATTTGCTTTCTCTTGCCTATTCATGAGGCAATTCAAATTACTTAATGCATTAAATGAACCTGAAAGCCACAAGGAACTCCTGTGAAAAGAGAGGAGAAAGCACTTCACAGCTGGAGGTATTTGGTGGCTCAGGTTTTGGCGGAGGGACATCACCAGCATCCAGAGTTGGCTGTGCCATCCTTCTACTTCTCTTCTGCTGGAGTGGAAGACTGGAAAGGGGGGAATGTCTGATTTTTTGATTTTGCTGCTATGAGTCTTACTTTTCCTGAAACTGGATGCAGGGTCTGGTTGAGGCATGGGGCTAAGCTCCTTTCCTAGAGGCCACCTATCTTTCAGGAGATCAGTTTTTTGGCAAGCCAGTGTGCATCCTCAGTGATGAAAGATATGAGCAGAAAAATTCCACCTGACATGCAGGGACCTTGCAAAGTCCTGGGGCCATGTCTGGTCCCGTCACTGTGCCAGGGGCTGCCAAACATCTTCAGTGTGTGTTCTCAAATAGATTTTTCCAAACCAAAAATTATTATTGGAGCTTTTTCTTCCTTCATTTTGCTTGGCTGTGTCACCTCTGTTTATTATTCAGTCCTGTGTTTATGTCTGCTCCCAAGCATCTGGGGACAGGCTCTGTGAGTGGCGAGCTCTAGACAGGTGGGGTGTGGCACTGCCTGTTGGGACTCCACCTGAGACCCCAGATGGTGGGAAAAATTCAGCCAAAACATCCAATTTCCTGTGAAGTTCCTTTATTATTATTATTATTATTATTATTATTATTATTATTATTATTATTATTATTATTATTATTATTATTATTATTATTATTATTATCACTAGTATTAATTTTTTTTTATTAATACTGTTATGTTGTATGGAAATGCCCACTTTAGGATTTTTTCCCAAGAGAAATAATGTGTCTATTTTTGAGGGGACAAACAAGAAACCACTACAAGCAAGCAATGGGGCAAAAACCACCTAAAAATTTCAGAGTGGGGTGAAGCAGTTGGAGGGGAAAGAGCCTGGGAATTAGCTGGGAGCAAGGTGGTACAAAGATGCTTAGGCTGAAGGCTTTGAACTTGAGTGAGAGAAATCAGGGGAGAAATGCAAATAGAGAGGAGAGAAAATAAATGAGAAGTACTTTTCTTGCACCCTTGTTAACCCATAAAACCAGAGAAAAAGAGTCATGTACACCACGTGTACCAAGGGAAATGGGAGGAGAGAAAAACTGACAGCATTGCCAACTCGACGAGATCTTCAGTAAGAAAACAAATGATCTTTTGTGCTGTCTCGGGAGAAACTCTTCCATCATCTTTATGAATTTCCAACTTGGCAACACCTAAATAGCCTTGCATATCTAACATCAAGACACCAACAGCCATGCCATAAATCTTAACCCCAAACTATCATTATTTGCTGGAGAAAATGAATGGTTTGCTCTGCATACAAAAAAAAGAGCAAAGTTTCTGAAAGAGGAGACCCTTTCAGGCTGAGAGTCCTCCCTGGGCTCGCTCCTACTTGTTGTGGGATGAACACTTCTTGCATTCTAAGCTCTTAGAAATAGCCACGGAAATGTGCTGTTTTCTATCTCTTAAAGCTATTATTATCTTCATATTATTTGCTGCTTGCAACAGTGAGTCTGGTTGGGAAACACTGGATGGTCAAGTCTCAGCCACTCATATGCAGAACGGAGTCAAGGAATAAACATTGGAGATTCTTGGGGTCCTATAAATAACAATAATTGGGCTTAAACACATTGATACAGTCAGAAAAAGTGCCCAGAGGTTTTGCTTTTCCCCTCTGCCCCACGAAGGGCACAGCCCAGGTAGAGGAAGGAGCCAGTCCTCAGTGCTGGCTCTGGGGCAGCTGAAATGTGATTTCATTCCTCCTTTCTCATTACCACTTCCCGAGTCTGGCTGCCTACAAGCCCTGGGGGACAGCAGGGGATGAGGGGGAACGTTAGTTTCTTAGCAAATTCCTGTGTCATCTTCTTGACAGCACCTTTAAGCACTGGATGAAGCTCAGGAATGATGTGGCTCAACCTCAAGGGTTCAAGCGAGGGAGCATTTCCCTTTGCCAAGGAGCGGCAGTAACCATTGGAGAAGAAATCCATTCCAGCTCTCCCTGCCAGCAGCCCCCAAGTGCTTCACCCACGAGGCAGAGACACATCCAGGGCTCCCTGCAGGAGCTGTGCCACCTCTGGAGTGCCACTGATTCTGGAAGAGTGTCAGTATGGTTGGTCTCAATGAGTTTTTCCAACCTTAATGATTCCCTCATTCTCTATGTGTGGATGAAGGGGATATCATACATCCCCCAAAATTAGTACCTTTCCATGGAGGGGAGGGGAAGTGATGGACTGCGGGCACTCCCTTAACCTGTTTCAGATGGGAAAGGAAAGGGGTTAAAGCACAGGGAAGGTGAGCTCAAGTGAAGGGACTCCAGAGCACCAGCATTCCAGTGGGATGGAGGCTGTGCACACTGGAGGAGTTGAATGCAAAGGCTTTCCCCTTTACACACTTATTATCTGGAGATGAATAAAAAGCCACAGTATTATTAAATCCCAGGGATTAAAGGTTTAACATGATGAAGAAGAAGAAGCCTGGAGAGCATTAATTATTGCTTTTATGTGGTTTCTCTCTTCCCGTTTTTTGTCACTCTTTGTCTGCCTCAAGATGGGAACAGCTTCTTCTGCCAAGGCCAGGCTTCACCAGTTAAGACTCTTTCCACTCCGAAACGTTTGTAACAATTCAGTTCACAGGCTTGGGATTCATGGGGCTTTCGCAGTGTTTGTCTGCAGTTACAGCTCCCATTGTTCCCCAGCACTGGCCTTTCTTGTAGGTTATATTCTCCACAGGAGGATTCCCAGCCCTCTCCCTCAGCCTGGGAAAGCCATGGCCCTGCTGCCTCCCCTGCTGGAGTACCCTCTTCTCCCCCTCCCTCTCCAAAACAGAGATAAAGAACTTCCCATGGATGTGGCATCAAGAGCTGCAAATTCCCACCCTTCAGGAGATGCTGTGTGTGACCCCAACCTTTCTTGGGAACATCTCCAGGTCAAGGCTATTCCTTGTTCATGGGATGAGCCTCTTGCATGGGGAGGACACACATAATGCTCAGCCAGATACTCAGGAGGTATAAATGGCTCCCCACTGATTTATATCAGCTGAAAATACAACTTGACCACATCTCTCGGTTCCTGTAGAGTCCTGCACTGTGCTGCTCTCAAACCCAGGAATTCCAGCTAAGCAAAAATTTCAAGTTACTGCAACAGGTGAAAAGAATGAGGGGCTGTTCCCTTCTCCTGCCCCAGTGGAATGTAGATTACCAACTTAATTTAAAAGAAAAAACAACTGGAAAACAACACCCTTCCCCAGATATACATTCCCTATCAGACATAAACTTGGATAAACATTCCTGGTTCCTGAAGAAATTTGAATCACAGAATATTCTGAGTTGGAAGGGGGTTCACAAGGATCATCAAATCCAACTCTTAAGCAAATAGCCCATACTGGGGCTGAATCTGCAGCCTTGACATTATCAGCACCGTGCTCTGACTAGCTGGGCTAATGGACTTCCTAAAACTACGTGTAGCAAGATAATGAAATGATAAATGAATCTGTTTTTTTCTGGAAACATTGATATGGGGTGAGATACAAACCCAATAATAACAGATGCTGCCTTCTCTGCGTTTTCCATCATTCCAGTCTGCCTCACCTACAGATGTCTGTCCATTCCCTTTTTTCCTCTTGCTGTTGATCCCAAAAACCTGATGGAGATGTGCCATGCTGGGAGCTGAAGATGAGAGGAGCTTTGTGCCATCCATTCCTCATCCTTGGTGGATTCACATATGGTGGCACCACGTCACAGGCTTGAAATGCTCCGTGCCTGTGATTTTGGCAATCCTGCTGCCTCTATTTATAAAGCAAGTTTGCCAGGGAGGCACGCTCGAAACAAGCACAATGCCAAGACAGGATTAAGCTTCTCTCATTGCAGCAATTCCAGGCTATTCTGCAGGAAAGAGGAATCGTGGATCCCCTACCACACACAGCTGGGGCCTTGGGATTGGTCAGAGACCCAGCTGAGAGCATCCATCAGCTCCTGGGAGTTATCCCATTCTTTTCTTAAAGAGTCATTATTATCCCAGCAATGCCAGGCTGGGAGGCAATGTAACACCATCAGGGGGAACCAGTCTGAACCCCTCTTTTCATCTTCCTTAGAGTACAAACACAGAATTAATTTTAACTAAAGGAATTCTCTTAAGAAGAGAAATTTACCCTGAATATCAGTATTTCCAGTAATGGAAACCCCACCATACCCTGAGCACACTCTCCATGCTCAATTAGGTGCACTGTTAGAACTCCCCTGATGTCTCCATTATCCCTCCTCTCCATTAGGGAAAATCCAGTAGATTTAAAATTGAGACACATGTCATTCCAGATTTTAATAAAAAAAAAAGGAAAAAAGTATAATGTTGATTAGGAAAAAAAACCATCCTCAAATACACAATTCTCTGGAGGCTGCAATTGCAGCCTCCAGGTTTATGACTGGAGCCCTAGAAATGATGAACTCCCTGACAGTACAAGTGCCCATCTTGGAGGGGATTTGGTACAGTGATGAAAGGTTGTATACAACCCTGTGATAAAAGTTTCTGTACAACCCTGTGATAAAAGGTTCTGTAGAGCCCCAGCCATGTTAGCGCTACCTCCATTCAAAGCCCCTGAGCCTGAGCATGGAGGAATATTTCCAAATGGAATGGCTCTAACAGCAGGTGATTATTACCCCACTAAACAACCCCAATTTCTCTGCTCTTTTCCCAAGTTAAAAACAAAGGCTGAGCACAACATCACCACTCACAGCCTGCTCAGTGAGATCACCTATTTTTACAGTGACATCTGTCAATACAATAAAGTACTAAGACCTTCTGAAAAAAAAATCTGGATAAAAATTGATTTTTAATAATGATAAACCCCAGCAATTACAGAGATGATGGGTTCGATTCTCCTTTCATCTACTGACAGCACAAGGACACAGTGCCAGGTGAGGGAAGGAGGGCAGGACTGTGACACAAGGGGTTTCCCAGGGCAGGTCCTTGTCCCCATCCTCAATGAGCAAGAAGAGAAACAGCACAGAAGGGAGGAGGGAGGGTGCACTGAGAGCCTGATGAGGCTCAGGACTCCCTGCCAAATGATGCTTCTGAAACCCAAGAGCCAAAGTGTAATTTCTGTAGGTAATGATACCCAAGGGTCATTACAGCCAGAGTAAGGAGCATTTGCAAGGCAGATAGGGTGTCACGTCCCAGGGCTAAGACAGCTGCTGGAGGTCAGGAAAAGGAGGAAAGATTGCTCTGCATCTGTCTGAACTGCTCCTCATATTCCTCTTGGCAGCCAGTGTGACACAGGCTGGACACACTGGAGTCAGCCACTTTTCTAAACTACTCCATATTACTCCATATTCTCCATTTCCACAGAATGGTTTGAGTTGGGAGGGACCTTAAAACCCTCTCCTTGAATCCCCTGCTGTGGGCAGTGACACCATCCCCGTGACCATTCTGTGTTAGTCTTCAGCTAAAAATGAACTCTAAGACATCTGCTTTAACTAAAAATGCCCAGTGATCACCAATTTCCATGCAAATCAAGGTCTAGCATCTTCAGCTGTTAACTAGAAACATTACGGAGATTAGGGAAAGGATCTTAACTCCGTGTACAGTTAGTGGTGTCTCCAGAGAATGATTCCCCTCTGCAGGAGACAGGATAAACTGTCTCATTCTCCACACCAGCCACAGATGGAAGGAGACAGTCAGCTCAGACTTGACAGTAAACTTTAGGATGGTCAAAGTCAGGTGGGATGAAGCCCATCCAAAGGAAGAAATGCTTCAAGCTGCTGTTGTGTAGTGTTGCCCAACAGACTATCAAAATGAGAATAAAAATATCTGCTTTAGTTTAGAAAAATGAAAGTGGAAAAAAAGTTCATTTTTTCAGCTTTGATTTGTAAGTCCTGAAAGGGCTCATTTTTTGCATATCATAAAAGCAACAAAAATTTGACAAAGTGAATCAACTACCAACCAAAACTGGAGGAGAAGCAAAATTATGTAAATCATTAACAAGTCCCATCAAGAAATTGTGACATTAAATCCATTAAATCCTGGTGAAATCCACTGGTATTGGCTCATTGGGTTCAAGAACATGACTGACAGGTGATCTGGAAGTGAATTACAGCAACACAGGGGTGGCACCTGTGGAGTCTGAAGTGGCTCAGACCCAAACTGGACAGCAAAGACAATCGAGGCTTCACTGATGGTGGAGATCCAATTTCAGACATTAAGAGCTAGTGGCTTCAACCTGAACCTCTCCAACACTGAAGAATAACCCCACAGGAGCACTTGGGTGATTTTACTGACATCCAGCTTTGGGTGCCTTTCTGAGCTCACCCCTAACAGCAAACTCCACTCAGCTGTGTGGTGTCATGATCCAGCTCTAGACCTGAATTCTCCAGCTTGCTCCTATCCTGCACCTGCTGAATTGCAGATGGTAAAAATAGGTGCTAAAAAGGTTGTTATAATATTTCCCAGTGCACCAAAAGCACATAAATTTGGGAGAATTTATGAGAATCTCCAACCAAAGCCTCTCAAAGTAATTAGAATACGTTTCTTATGAGCAACTGAACTCATGTCCATGCTCTTACTGCTCTCAGAGAGGACCCCTGGGGTTTGCAGTTCTGCCACTTTTGTCTGTGTTATTTTGAGAACCGTGTTTCATCATTTTGTGCCTTTAATTTCCATATCTGTAAAATGGGCACTTACCCTAACTTAGAAGTTCTGCATTAACTAAAGTTGCCAAAGCATTAAAGTCATAGCCATGGAGTTCTTGTTTTCTTGATTTGACCCTGTAAAGAGAGTAAAATCAAAGCAGATTGCTACAAAAAAAGAAGCCTTTGTGTCTCATCTTCCTCCACAGATTGAGTTTCTAAGGTATGTTAAGAAACAAGACCCCATAGGGGTTAAGTGGTGTCCACTTAAATCTCTCAAATACCTACACACAAATATTCCAAGTGCAGGAGGATTAACTCCAAATCTGAGTGGATTAGTCAAAGAGCTTCCACAGCAATGTGTAACTGCTGGAGAAAAATATATAAAATTGTCACTTTTTTTGACTTTACAATACAACTTGATCCCCACCATGTATAATGAACTGTAAGCCTGGCAATATCCTGGGATCAGGTGGAGAGGAAAATTTCACTTTGGAACAAAACAGTGGAATTCAGAGGGTCAGAGCATCAGAGACATGAGAGCCAGGAAAGCTGAGGCCACCTTGGTCCCTCACTCAACACTCCACAGTCCCCACCGGCTGTGCTCCTGGAGCTTGTCCAGACCTTCTGCAAACCCACAGTCACACACACATATAAATATATATTTACACACTCCCAAGGAATTAAAGACAACTCTGAGAGATTAGGATGTGAAGGACATGATTAAACACATGAAATCACATGAGCAAACAGACAACCTTGCACTATCGTTTGAAGATTATATACATTACAAGGCTAAAAAAAAAGGGGGAGACAATTCTCTTACAAGAGGAACATGGAAAACACAGCAAGAACATCTTCCTGCAGGACTTCCCTGGGCTAGGAGACTGAAGGAGGCCAGAGATAACCACTTGTAAACACCATGCACTGACCCATAGAATTAATACCAGGCTCCAGGGGGGGAACAGGTGACCAAGGGAAAAGTCCAGCTCTGATATAGAATCCCAGAATCCCATCTGATATAGAATCCCAGAACGGTTTGGCTTGGAAGGGAATGAAAGGTCATTTTACCCCCACTCCTCCCCATCATGCCAGGGACACTAGACCAACTGGCTTCGAGCCCAGTCCAGCCTGGCCTTGGACACTTTCAGGGATCTGGGGAAAGCTCACAGCTTCTCTGGGCACCCTGTGCCAGGGCCTCAGAGCAGTGAGGAATTCCTGTGAATCCACTGGCAGAGGAAAGAACACACTGCACTCATGGCAGCTCTGGGTCAGAACTATTAAAATATAGCAAGGTTTTTTTCACTATTATGAAGGCAGACCTACTCCTAGGCTCCCCTATCCAGGATTACATTCAATCTACAGAACTCTCCTTGTTTTTTATCTAGAAAACATCCCTGTCTGGAACTGGTTGTCAATACCTGCATGACTGGTCACAGCTTACCCATATCCTTAATTAGCAGGTGTGTGACTGCCTGTTTAGCCATATTTTTAGATCTCTGGGCTCTTACAAGCTGTCAGAAAAAAAAAGGCATATTTTAGGAAAAGTAGCACTGCAGAATAGAGTGACATTCCGTTTGACGTGTGAGGATAAATTAAGGATGAGAATACATTAAAGAAAACTCAGCACCTTCATCATATTCCTGTATTCAAGGAGAAACACAGTTGAGTTTCAGTTGATCTTGGCTTCTTCATTGACCTGGGGCAGTAAATTTTCCCCCCTTTCAGTGTTTAAATAGTTTGTCAGTGAATGATCCCATTCATAAAGTGCTGGCGATGACAGTTCTGCAAAGTTAATGGCACTTAAATGTGCACCTAATAAATCTGCAACAAAAATAAACAGAGAGGATGAGAGGGGAAAAAAAGATTAACAATGGCAGAGAGCTAAAAAAAAAAAAAAAAATTAAACCCCACTGGTAGGTATGAAGGGACATTGTCATTAAAACTGTTTGGAATGGTATTGAGCCACATTGCTCCCATTTCCCTCCCCTGTTTGCCTAACCTTTGAATTCTCAGAAGAAACAGGGCAGGGCTGATATCTGGGAACTCTGTATTTGGTAAGACAAACTTGCTGTGAATGGTGCAGATCCATCTCTCTGTGCAGGTGTCCCCATCCACTGGCACCTCCTGGATTAGACAAAGGACATCTCCACGCTTGTGGACAGCAAAATTTGCATTTGTGAAATAGTAACCCTGACTCCATATAGGAAAAATGAATGCAAATCCTTAAATTGTTGAAAGCAGGACTCAGGGAGGGAAATTCAGGCAGAAAATTTGGAATGAGGACAATCCTGTAAGAAACAAATCTCATGTCACAAACAAGATGATTTATCACAGAGTCCCCAGAGCAAAGGTTTTAATAAACCAACTTAGCATGTAAAAAATTGTCACCTTTATTTAAGAACTGGGAAGAAAATTTGATATAACAGATTTTAACAGCTTAGGATAATAAAGCAGAAGAGATACAGGGAAGTGGGTTAATGTGAAAAGATTTTGCCGTGGCTAATCTCTTTTCAATAAGATAATGGGTTTTCTAGACAAGGGAAATGTCATCCACAAGCAATTTGTATGGATTCTCCAGTTTTGCAAAAGAAACTAGTATTTTCACTAACAAAAGTAGGGTTTGTATGAGAGGGTCCAGAGGTGATTGGAGAAAAAAGGAAAACATGTTCAGAGAGAGGCAAGCAGGCTCACAGAAATTTATTAACAGAGTTGTTCAGGATTCAAACTGAGATTAATTTTCTATAAGTCTTTAATTAAAACCCTGGGCAGTAAAAGCAGAGTTGAGCCATCAATGTTTGCGGATGACAAAAAGCTGAGTCAGACAGCCATTGCCAAAGGAATTGTACAACCTGCAGGAAAACAGGAGATTGAGGAATGAGATATGGCAGAAGAAGACCATGGGGTAATCACTGAATGATTAAATGAGGTCTGTGGCTGCCAAAATCAGATGGCCCACACTAAAAAACCCCACCATTTTAACTCCAAAATGAGTCAGATGAGGTATCTGGGGTAGAGCTGGTGCTGCTATAAGACCTTCATTGCAGAAATGTGTATGGTTTTCATCACCTGTGTTCAAGAAAGATAAATCCAGCCTGTAATAGAAACAGCAAAAAGGATATGGGAGTGATCCTGGGAAGGAGATTATCTCATGGGACAAGCCTCCAAGAGCCTGATAGGATGAAGATTGCATGGAGATCTGATCCCCAGCTTTAAATACCCGAGAAGAGAAGCAGCAGAGAGGGAGAACTGCTTGTGGCAGTGGACAATGCCAAGGAAAAATAAAACACCATGAAATGGTACACACAGAGGCCTAGACAGAAAATGTAATGAAGGGCTGCCACAGGAACTGGCCTCTGCAACAGCTTTCCAAGAGGAGTAGAAACCTAAAAACCCCTCAATTTGTTTTTAAACAGAGACAGAAATATTTATGAAAGAGAAAGGATGAACAAATACAGAATTGCAACAACCTGGTCTTGTAACCCAGACAACCCTGCTAATCCTGACTTTTACCTCCTGCCATGATGCCAACTTGAGAAGGCACCCCCAGCACTACCTACACAGAACTTGCACAGGGAAAAGGGAAATATTTGTGTTCTGTTTCACAAGCATCCATTTCCTGCTCTGTTGTTATTGCAACTACACCGAGTTTAATCAATGTAAGCTGTCAGGAAGAAAAAGCAGGAAACGAAACTGACCAAGATAGGATTCTCCAAAGAGGACACCCAGTTCTGGGAAGCTCAATGGTTTGGCAACACTCCCCTGCTCACCTGCTCCAGATTTATTGTGCACAGCTAGAACTCAGTGTCTTTGCTAAGAGTAGATCTTGAAAAAGAGCTAAAATGTAGAAAGGTTTGGGTTTCTGGAAGAAAGAAAAGCATTCTGCCTTTTCAGGCAAGAGGCTGAATGTGTAGTAACTCCTGATTTTGGGGAACCAGGGCTGCAAGAAGTGTGTGACTTGTGTGTCCAAGAAGCTCAGTACCTTCAGAGGGAGCATTATCTGCTACTTCAAAATCAGTGTTTCTCCCAAAATGTCTCAAATTCAGACTTTAAAGCCTTATCTTGGCTCTTCTTCCAGGCCCGTGTGCCATACAAGGTGCCCAGAGTGCTGAGTAAATCACGAAAATCTCACTCTGCTGCCTCGGTCTCCCAGATTGCTGCCAGAGCAGATGTGCTCTGTGCTGTGCCCAAAAGGTCAGCACACTTGGCCTAATCCAGCCCAGGGCTGGGAGCCAGGGAGCTGAGCATTCCTCCAGAAAGGGTGTAGGGAGACTGTTCCACAGCTTCCAATCTGTTCCTATCAAGGGGAGGATCAAGTTCAGGGGCTTTCGCTCATCCCAGGGTGGGAACATGGCACAAGGAGAGGGGCAGGACCTGGGCAAGGGGAAAAATGAACCACAGATTTAGTAGGGAAAGGACTGGCTGATGCTTCAGAAATGAGCTGTTCCCTCCCTCTTGAGAGCCTGGAACAAAGGCCAAGCCATCCTCTGCTCTCTGACGTCTTCATCTCACTGCGCAAGATGGTGACTTTTTACTGCAGGAACAGATCTAATTGTTACCTCAGGGGTAAATATTCACTGAGGCACACGGAGAATAATGCAGCTAACTCCCAGTCTGGGCTTCTAATCCCATTATCAAGGATTATTATCAGCATCATTATCCTACATAACACCAAATGAAACACAGTGGGGAAAAGGCCGTTGTCTTTCCAGTAATGAAAAGCATGGACAGGAGAGGAAATAGTTTCTCTGAGTCATGGCCCCCACCCATATAATAGAAATATCTCTGTGTGGAGGAGCAGGTGAAGTTATGGATTAGCTGCTGTTAATTTTCCACCATGAAGCAGCTTCTCTGGGCAAATCCCAGCATGGAAATCTACTCTCCCTTCTTAGGTAGCCCAGACTCCAGAGCTTTGTTCTCTTTGAGGTTGCAGAGAGCTGATGCTCTGTGTCCCTTGTTTGGCAGGGATCAATCCTCTGAGACTGCAGGCACGTTCCTCTGATCCTCCCCCACCAATCTAGGGATGGGCGCAGTACAGGAGAAAGAGAGCAATTGTTCTGGATGTGGGAAACAGCCCTGGTATGGCAGACTGGTGTTTGGGAGCACACTTGGGTGTCTGCTACTCTAAACCTGGAAACACTGATGATCACAGCTCTGGGGATCCCAGTAGACGCAATTCCCCAGCTGCCAGAGCCCAAAGGAGCTCCTGTGGGAGCAACATTGATCAGGAAGTGTCCAAGGTAGGAAGGCTGGGAAGGTTGCGAAGAGAGAGAATTATGGGCAATCCAAAGGTTCATAAGAAGATGGAAATTCCCATCCCTGCTGGCAGGACCTTGGAGCCAAAGCACTGAGGCTTGTGCCTTGGCCTGACATGGCAAGGACAGGGATGGACGATGGAGAAGTGTCTCCTCACTGATCTCGTGACACCACCTCTCAGCAGAATCACTGTTGAGCAAGAACTCCCAGTCTGTGACCTACTTGTGCATTTGTCACTTTTAATCCACCACTTCCAATCCACCACTTTCAGCTTGTTTTCTCCTCATTGAGCAACCAGACCCATAGGAGAACATGAATGTTCCAGAGGCACCAGGAAAGAGCCACAGGGAGATGTGTGACCTAACTTTACAAATAACTCCCCGTCCTCAAGGTTGGCTTGCTAAAAGGTTCTTGAAAGCCACAAAAATCTGCAGAGTCTGTACCCAGCAGCCTCAAGGATGGAGCCCTGCTGTTTTCATGACAGCTTACTCCTCTTTTTTCCCTTTACTTTTATAAGAGTAAGCCTAAGTAAGAATACTACTGTAATATTGTAATTACAAGGTGGCACTGCTGGAATAGCCACTCAAGCTGGGACAGGAAGGGATACTGCTGAAAGCTTTCTCACAGTGAGCTCCTTCTAGCATTAATAGCAGGACCTGTCTGATTCCAGACAGTTCTCAGGCCTACTTTAACTTAATCAGCTTTCTGTGACAGCCTCTGTGACACCTTGCAGGGCTTCAGGTGCCTTGTACTCTTTGTCCTCACCAAACCTGCCTGAACTCGTGATCTGCAGGGATCAGCATCAGAATTGGGTATTGCAGCTCTGATGTCACTAATGAAGGCTGTGCTTCAGCTGAAGTGAGAGCTGGCTCTGGATGTGATGAGAAGGGTGAAGTCTGAAGTGTCCAGGAAATCAGAACCTTCTCCACCTGACCAGGCTGGCTCCTGCTTGGGAAGGGCATTAATGGTCTGTGTGCAACGTGTAGAAGGCCTGAAATATTTCACTATTGTTTTCTCCTCAAGAGTTTGGTTCCTGTGGTTTATGCAAATACTAGAAGCATTTGCTCAAGGGGTACCCTCTGCTTTTGTTAGTACTCGGCTCACTCTTCCCCAGGAAATTTTGGCTCCTGAAATTTTACCTTGATAAATTTGTTCCTCAGTAATCTCTGGAGGGAAAGTCCCCAGTCCCAACTGCGTGCAGGAAGGCAGGCTGTCTGTGATTTCAGAAACTTCTCCTAGTGTATAACACTTTCTATTACTCCCAATTGTTTGACAAAACAAGAGCTTCAGTGTTTCCAGCAGTGAAGGGACCTGTCAGAGCAGCCTGGAGAGGTTCCCTGTCCATTGGCAGCTGCCCACACTTCTCCCTTTGGGGGAGGATCATTTCACCCATGGATCCCAGCAGAGCCAGAGGCTTCCTTTCGAGCAGTGCCTGTAGTTCCACTGCACTGGGACACTACATTCAAGGAGGCTTATAATACAGAAAGGGACTGAAATTAGTGGGGAAAGCCTAGAAACCACAGGATGTCTGGTTTAAACAAAAACAACAACCAGACTTAATCTATTTCTTATTCTATTTTTAGGGAAAACTATATTTAGATTTAGGGTTCAAATGCCTGCACTGAAAATCACACTTATGAACTTTAATTCCAGGACTTCAAGGTCTAAGGCTTCTATCCAGCTGTGGATTCCTAGACACAAGACAAGGAACAAGTTGGTTTTTTTTTAAAAAACAGTTTTCAGATTGTAATTTAAACCAAGTATCACTAATATAAGAGATTTCAATTGCAGCAGCAATATAATAATGGAAAGCTACTGTGCTCTGAAGATTGATGCCCCCAAACCACCTATTTTTCAGTTTACAATAAAACCTGATAAATCCTACCTGGCAATACCAGACCTTGGGAAGAAAGAGGAGTGAGGTTATTCATGCCCAGCATTTAAGATTCTACAGGATCTAGACTTCACCAATCCTCTGCCTTTGTCGAGAATTGGACCTAAATCCTGTATTGTAGCTTAAGTCTAATCCAAGTTCTTTATCCTGCTATATTTTAATTTATACTGCATAAAAGGAAACATTAAAAACCTGTCATTCATCATCCTTGCACATATGGCTAAAAAATCTCTTTACAGAACTAGAGCTTCATCTGTCCAAACAAAAGAGGTTGAATTTTCACCATGATTATTTTTCTTCCTAGTTTTTATTTTTCATGTAGATTGATGCAGTTAGGCTCTTCCCGTTTGCTTTTTTCTTTCATCTCCTTCTTCTCTCCTCTTTTTTTCAGTCCATTCTAGTGTACTTTTCCATTTTGCTGCTGAGGAAAGATGATTGAGAAGGGGAAAACTGAAAACCCACCCAAACACCAAATTTCTTTGTACTGGCCTGAATTTAAATGAAAAAAGACTTCTTTTTTCCTTATTCATCCTTGCTGGGACCTGGGGGAATCATCCTGCAGGATGAGCTCAGTGCTTTGCAAAATTATCTCAGCAGTGGGTACAATAAAATGTGGGTCCCAGCCAGAACTCCGGATATGAGCACTTCCCATCCCTGTAGGGGAGTTGGGATTTTGACATCGGGGCTTGTTCCTTTCTGTCAGGGCTGGAAGCCAAATACTCCTGAGCACCATCAGGGCTCAATCCCAAGGGCTCTTGTCTCCAGTCAGATTTCTGGGATGAGCAACCAGCAGTCCTGGGACAGCAGATCTGAGAGTCACGGCAGCCAAGAGGGTTTTAAAGGAGTAGAACCATCTCTGCCCAAAGGCCCCTGGGCAGCCTGTGGCTGTCACTGGGCTGAGGATGGGACTCAGCAGATTCCCTCAGGGAGCAGCTCCCTGTGTTGCACATCAGGTGCCTAAAATCAGGCTTGTACTGTTTTTCCTGGGCCTTAGGAGCACAAGGCAAACACAACTTTCAGCCCACAGTCCCTGTTAGAGGCTGAATCCCAGCCCAGCCTTCAAACTCAGCGCAGCTCAGCCCAAAGCCAGTGGAAGTCACTCAATTCTTGGCATTTCAGTGACCAGACCAAAAATAATCCCAAAGTAGAAAAGACTTAAAAGCTAGAGGAAAAGCAGCACTTGCCTCACAAGAGCAGCTATGTTTAGTTCTACTAGAATTTGCAATTTTACTCCAGTTGCAGACATAACATGGAACAGACAACAAGAATGAAAGGATTTGGCCAACAAATAATTCCATGGTTTTCCCGTTTCTTCCCTGTGGTTTTCCCTCCTTCCAAACACGTTCTGAATGTGCTTACCATGATCACTCAAGAGATTATCAGTGAAAGTCATTCAGTGTGAGCAGCAGCAGAGAGTATTTTGAGAGCTAATTCTGCACTTAAACAATCACGTTGAAAAATACGATATTGAGACTGCTCCTCAGCCAAAAAAGGAACAAAAACATCTTCATTGTCTTGTGGACTCATGAAAAACTAGCCCAGACAGCAAGAGAACTGCATTTTTACCCAGACTGACTCATAAATGATTAGAATGGGATTAACAAGGAGAAAAAAAATAATTAAAAAATCACTGGAACTGTTCCCACTGTAAAGTGGGGCTGAGTCAGAAACAATTATTTTCATCTGGGAAGTGGGAAATGTCATTTCGTAAAACTTACTTTACCCTTTGTTGGAAAATGGCCAACTTTGCTTTCATTGGGACTTAGAAACCTATCAGTGAAATTTTTGTAAATTTTGTATTCACATATTTATCAGTTGCACTGGACAGCAAAGAAATACCACACACCACTTCCTATCTCATGGCAAGAAAGCGATATTTTTTCCTGTTTCTACATTTATTTCCCCACCCTGTTATGTAAATCCATCAGAATTCCTCAAATTGGATACATCCACTGGGTACCAACTGCAAACCCCCCCCCCAAAAAAAACCCAAAAAACCCACCAAAAAACCAAACCTAACCAAACAACAACAACAACACCACCACCACAAACAAAACACAAAAAAAAACCAAACAGAAAATGCATCTGCATTATCCATTTTATGAAAACCCTTTTGGTCCGAATGCTGTGTTTACAGTACCTCTCTGATTGCCTGGGGGTTTTTTTAATTAAAAAGGTCCCAGGACAGTTTGGGTTGGAAGACGCCCTAGAGCTCATCTAGTGCTGCCCCTGCCATGGGCAGGGATACCTGCCACTATCCCAGGTTGCTTCAAGCTCTGCCCAATGGGGCCTGGAATAGAACAGATTCATTAAAAAATATTTCACTTTAACTCAGAAAAGTTGAAATGTCTTTGATGCCTTCCCTGACAGTCAGCTTTTTGTTTCTAGAATGATCTACACACAAAATTTTATTTAATCAGCTGTTCAGGCTTACAAATTAACTGAGTAGAAACTCTTGCAGAGTTTTTTTTTGCAACTTGATGGTGAAACTCATTATTAGACAAATGATTTCCACTCAATTGCTCTCTTCACTCTCCCTGAGTACTGCGGCATTTGAGACTTGTGGAAACATTTTCTGTGGAGATAAGGGTGCTGATGCCACTATCCAAGAAAAATAGAGGCTGATTAAAGATTTCATACACCATCTAATCTAATTCCTGTATAAACAGGCCATAGGCCTTTGTAAATTTGATGTTATTTCTAGTCCAACAGATACGGTTGAACTACAGCACAATTCTGGAAAGAAGAGGGGAAAAAAAGACATCCACAGATAAAGAATGTGCCACAACTCAGACATTGTATCACAGCTCCAGACAAACAACAAAATCCTGCCTCACCACCTTTGCCTCTCACTGGGGCTGTCACGAGCATGTCAGGGCTCTGTGGAAGGAAAAATGTGCAAAGACAACTAAATTTTGATGCATTTAATGGCAGAGGAAACAGTTTGCAGCTCACAGCCTGTGTTTCCAACACCACAGACAAGAGGGTAATACTTCATCCCATTTCTAGTTTACTGTGACACAGAAAAAAAGGAGCTAAAAGGTAACAAATACAAGCTAATTTTCCAAGTTCATTGCAAATGAGTGTTGCCCAGTCTGGTAAATTTGGTTTAGGTTTAGGTGCAAACCTGTAGATGCACTTAAACCAGTGGCTGCCTTTTCCACGTTGATTATTGTGTACTGGACACATAGGGAGTTGTAGCATGTCCCTCCCTGGCTTGGCCGAAGCTGGAATAGTTTCAGTTTCACCACATGAAACTGTAATCTCTGTCTCACACACTAAATACACACAGTGAGAACCACAGAGAGGATTACCCTGAAAGTATTTCTCTATTAAGCCATTTCAAAAATCAGTCCCCAGGCAGGATTGTACAGATTCATTTCTTCAAGGAGTTACCCACATTTTATAACATTAGCACTGTTCTGGGACAGGACATCCCACAAACCTCACTGTTGCTTATAGGGCTTGTTTATTTTTGCCTTTCTGAAAGCCATTTTCAAGCTTTAAAGCTCATCTTCAGCCAATGACAGGATGGAGAACAAACAACAGGAAGGGTTTGATGCATGGCAGCCATGGAAAAGTCTTGCCAGGCTAGGACACTCAACCATGAAAATAAACTGCACAAATCCATTACCAACCATGAAAATAAACTGCACAAATAGTTTACCAAATACTTATTTTATGTTACCTGTTGCAACACAGAGCTAATGCAGAGCTGGAATCAGACACTTCCAAACACCATTGAGCAAGAAACTTGGGGGGAAAGGATCCCTTTCTCCCCACTCAATACTGTATGGGTAAGCTGTTTGAGATCTGAATCCTTCCCACCCCAAAAAAGGGATATCCAGAAATCATCTTCACAGGGCCCCAAAGGGCCACTCCATGTATGTCCAAAACTGGAGGAGGTGACAGGTGACCCTTGCTGTGACACATTCACCCAGTGACAAGGTGGCATTTACAACTCTCACCTCCCTTAGCAAGCGCTACAAATAGTTTACATAGGGCTTGTTGTGCAGTGATAGTAAGGAAAATCTGATTACTTCAATTTTTTCCAGATTTTTTTGGAATAGAAAACCTATTCCAGAAAATCCCTTGCCTGATATTCTGAAATAAGAATCTCTAGAAGAGAAACAACAGCAACAACAGCTTGATTTATATATTTTATTTTTAATTAAAAAATAAAGGTTATCTTAATACATCTCTTGCAGCCTGTCGGCAAAATGCACCCTTAACAAGACTTTATGAAACATGATGCACATCTTTTCTTTGCACACATCCTAAACAAATGCCAACTTCCTGCAGCAACTTTGGAAATCCATCATTTGCCCCAAACCCTGAAAACATTTAACAGTACATTTAAAAAATCCCTATAAAAATCAGAAGTGGGACCAAAGCAAAAGTCCCAGATCCAAGCACCCCAAAGCTTTTGGAGCAGACTTATATCCAAATGCTCATCTCATTCCAAGTTTTATCCCAGATCACTGCAAATTCACAGGCACAGCACCGGAACCACCCAAGGGGCAGCAATGGGAGCTGACCCAGGTGTGGATCTTCCTTCAAAGGTTTGATCTGAACTGGGCCAAAGCAAAGCTGGGGGTCTGAACCGTTTCCTAAAATTGTTTAAGTCGGGCCCATCCCTAAGAGAATTAAATGCTGGTTACACAAGGAAATGGTGCTGTCAGAGCTCCCAGTCCTCAGCTGTCCCTGATCCCAGTCCCAGCCCAGCTCTTTGTCCACTGGCATCACACAAGGCAAGGATGAAGCCAAGGGAATACACTGAGCCTCCAGGACAGCCCCATACCTGCCTCCCACTGCCTGGGAGAGCCCATGGCTTCTCAGGGAGATGTGCTGGAGCTCTAGGTGTGGTTTTCCCTGGAAACACATCCCGATCCTGGCCCTCTCCGCAGGAAGGCTCCAGCAGCTGCCAGAGGAACAGGCTGGCACCACTCCCAGGGGATGTCTTTGTTCCACCTGGCCTGTGATAGCTGATTCACAAAGGCACAAAGTGACCAATCTTTAGACTTATACATAAGGCCTACATACATATATATATTTATATATATATGTACATGCACACCATTACATACATATTTAAATATATATATATATATATACATATATATATTTAGTTTTGGTTCTTCTCTTTTATCTATTATTTTTGCTTTGCTTTTCCCCTCCTTTCTCTCCCTTTTAGCTTAATGTTGTAGTCTCCTCTGAGGAGGGCTCTGGTATATGTTCTGTAGAGTTTTCTGTTTCCAACAGGACTTCTGGGTTCTCCTCTGTCAGTTTTGGCTCCTCAGAGGCTTGAGATCCCTCCTGTGCCTGACTCAGAGCCTGGCTGTTCATTTTCTCCTCTGCTTCAATCTCCTCTGATGTGGGAATGGAGTTTTTCTTTGGACGGCCTTTGGGTTTCGTTGGAGCCTCCTGCCCACCCTTCAACACCTGGAGCAAAGAGATGAATTGTCAGGATTCTGAACTCTGCTGTTTTCATGCATCCTGTTCCTATGGCTAATTCCCTCTCTTTTCACACCATCCCTGCAGCAACAAGACACTCCAGCCAAGGATCTATATCCAGGCCAAATTTTTTTGAAGTGACAATTACTTCTGCAGGTGCCACAAACATCCAAAGAAACAGCCTAGAACTGCACCTCCTTTCCCAAATCAGAAAACATGGACACCTCCATTAAAGAATGTCACAGCATCCTGTTCCCACCAGCATTTATTGGGTGGCTGTCCTTTATAAATAGAATTTTAACTGGAAAAGGACCATGAAGATGAGAATAAGTGAAAGGTGAAAGGAAGTTACGAGAAGCAAAAACTAATGATATCAGCTCTCCCAAAACTACTCTGTTTCCATAGAGCAACACAGTCTTTTTTGTCTATGCACAAAACCAATCCCAGAAGCACTGAGATCACATGAATGCCAAAAATGCAGGAGATATTTTGGTTCTTCCCTCAGTTCTATTGTCATTTCTTTCACTCCTTTGCTTTGTTCTGCTCCTACTGCCTTTGGTCCCCTCTAGCCTACCACATATGCTGCAGTATAAACACTTTAAAAAAAAAAAGAGACAATCTCTGTGAAAAATTAGTAGGAATAAAACAAAATTTGGTATAAATAGACCCAAGTCATTCCACTGCGTTCAGCTTCCAAATCTGTTCTTTGCAATCAGTTTTTAGGAGCCATGGAGAAATGACAAGGACCCACTCACCATTTTCTTCCACTTCATCCTACGGTTCTGGTACCACGTCTTCACCTGAAGCTGAGTCAGCCCCAAGGACTGGGCTAATTCGAGCCTGGGAGACAAACCAGACAACAAAATGAGTTTACAGAAGCCAAGAGGAGCTCAGGTGCCAGGTCTAGGCAGTCCAACATTGTAAGAGTATTCAGCAGTTTTTCTCTGATCAGTTGTTTTGAAGACAGCCACACAAAAGTGGGAAAACCCATGAATTTAGGATGCAAAGACAGATGATCCTATGGAAGATGCAGGTGTTTGCAAGATCTCTTTTCTAGAAGTGGCAAGGTTTGTCTGCCCTCTTGGAGACATGAACCTGCTGCACTCCAACTGCTCATACTCCACGTTTGTCCATGAATTAGGAGCTACTGGTACATCACATCTGTGAAAAACAGGTCCCTGGTGCCTGAAGCAAACACAGGAACAGACACCCAGCATGAGCCTGTCTTTGAAAGTGCGACTCTTTGTATCATATTTCTTCTTCACTACCTTCAGAATGGGGATCATGGCACTTGCCTATTCTTCATGGAGTAGTAGTACATCCCAACCTATTAATTTCACACACCTTCTGCTATTTAGGCAATTTAGGCAATTTAGGCAATTTAGGCTTCTAAGTGAATTTATCTTTTGCATGTTTAGCAGCAGGATATATGTGGCAGATAGCCCATAACCCTGATTCATCCTCCACAAATCTCTAACCCATCCAAGTTCAAGGGAACCCATTCATTATTTGTATATTAAAGGCCAGGATATTAAGCAAAAGTGGCTCAGAGTAGCTCCAGATCCTCCCCCACAGATGACAGCNAACACATCCCGATCCTGGCCCTCTCCGCAGGAAGGCTCCAGCAGCTGCCAGAGGAACAGGCTGGCACCACTCCCAGGGGATGTCTTTGTTCCACCTGGCCTGTGATAGCTGATTCACAAAGGCACAAAGTGACCAATCTTTAGACTTATACATAAGGCCTACATACATATATATATTTATATATATATGTACATGCACACCATTACATACATATTTAAATATATATATATATATATACA